>ML179865.1:16896-42848 GCA_004369135.1 Dendrothele bispora CBS 962.96 | reverse complement strand
GAATACAAGCGGTAAGTGCAAACACCATCTCTGTCTTAACAACATTCACGCCCTGGGACCTGTCTAACATTTGTCTTGTTTGACTCAGGGTAGCTGGTCATCAAATGATAATGGCTCAACACATCATCTATACAGGTATGCCACATGTCTGTCTGTCTTCTTTTTCAACAATAGTTGTGGAGCTGACATCATGCATAGTTTTTCCTCTAGATCCAATGTGCCGTTCTCTGTGACCTGGAGTGCAACACCTCAACTTCAAAGTGCTGCCTGTTATACAGAGTTATTTGTGGGTAGCTCTGGTGCCTTTTATGGTATGTTTTGATTGCTGTAGAATTTGATGTTACTCAAAATTTGCATTTGAACAGGTGTAATGTCAATGATTTCAATATGAGTTAGTACGTATATTATTCATTACTACTTTGTTCTTGTGTCTGACTCTACTTTCATTCAGGCAGAAGTGTATAGATGAGGCAGTGTAATTTTGGTCAATTCTTTTTGTAAAAATTATTGTCATGTAGTGTAGCGTACTCAGCATGTATTTTAGAACAGTTATTATACAGGGAATTGCCATTGCCATAGCTGCGTGTTTGACCAACTATTCATGAGTATCAGATGAGTATCCACAGCTCTCCATGGGAATCCATGGGCATCCACAGCTCTCCGTGGGAATCCAAGGGCATCCACAGCTCTCCGTGGGAATCCGTGGGCATCCACAGCTCTCCGTGGGAATCCGTGGGCATCCACAGCTCTCCGTGGGAATCCGTGGGCATCCACAGCTCTCCGTGGGAATCCATGGGCATCCACAGCTCTCCGTGGGAATCCGTGGGCATCCACAGCTCTCCGTGGGAGTCCATGGGCATCCACAGCTCTCCATGGGAATCCATGGGCATCCATGGGCTATCCACAGGCATCCATGGGTTATCCACAGGCATCCATGGGTTATCCACAGACATCCATGGGTTATCCACAGGCATCCATGGGTTATCCACAGGCATCCATAGGAAACTGTAGGAGCTTAAGATTTGTAGACGACATCCCACAGTATCCATGGCATCCATGGTTCCCATGGTTCTCATGTAGTCCATGTGATCCATGTAAACCTATGGAGTCTTTCAGCATCCATTGGAATATGGTGGACTCTGTCAGGAATCCTAGGATAGGGGGGGTATTTCCTGATGACTTTCACTCCTATCTCCTTCAGAATCAGAGAGCCTTCTCTGTCCTTGTGCCGGTCCTCCCATACCGCCGAGTCAACAGCTGCAGGTCCAGGTCCAGGTCCAGGTCCAAAAGCACCAAACTGTACACCTCCTTGCTGTGGCTGTTGTTGTTGTTGTTACCGAGCCGAAGGTCCATGATGTCCATACGCCTCTCTCTCTTTCGCCAATCTCTCAGCCGACATCATCCCACCAGGTCCATTCGAAGACTGAGAACTCGACACGACTGAAGGCCTCCTCCTCCTCCCCCTTGCTGACCACCTGATTGATGATGCCCATACGCTGCACCAGCAGCACCCACTCCAAACCCCAGCCGCAGCCAAAACAGCAGGAGATAAACTATAACTATGATTATAAAACGAATCCGTGTCATTCGTTCCCGCCAACAGAGGTCCAGGTGAAGGATCTTCCCGGTTCTTGTCGAGGTCCATAAGGATCGACATTATTAGGATACCCATAAATACCTCCCCTACTTGGTCCTCTGTGATGAGAAGGAACGGGGATGGTAGGGGATGTAGGTGAGGTGGAGGAAGGATGACGGAGTGGGTTCGGAGCGACAATTTCTCCTCCTACGGTGAATGCGTTGAGTCAACTGCCCATGCCGTCGTTGTTGAGTTGGGACATTAGTGGGTTTGGGTGGTCTAAGAGAGAGGTAGAGTTAGTACGAAGTTGGGTAAGGCGCATATATAGAGGTAGCAAAGACAAGTAGAGGTAGATAGTAAGTAGGAGAAACGAACGCATATATTCATATGTAGAGAAAGAAAGAATTTCAAAAACCCTCGAGGACGCAGTGCAAAACTCACCATCATCAACAGGTATATTCGGTAACGTCCCATTATACCACCTTCAGGTCTCTTCTTCAACCTATCCGGATCGAAATTACCATCGAACGCGTCATTATATCCATCTCATGATAACCCATATGAGTAGAATCAAAGCAATGAGACCGACAACACCGCCGATGACTCCACCTACTATTGCTCCGGTGTCGGAAAAAGAGGAAAAAGAGTGGGAGGAATCGGAGGTGATGCCGAAAGTGATAATTGCGCCTGAAGGTATGACGGAAGAGGTGGAAGTGACGGGGTAACGACTTGACCGTTGTCGGATGTTTGACTAGAAGTATGGGTATAAAATGGATGAGATAATGGAGAGGGGAAGGGACGGGAGGTTAATGACGTGTCATGTAGAGAGCAGAAGCTGAAACAATGAAGTTTACTTACAGGACAGTCGTCATTACCACAGTCGTTTGAGGCGTCCTCAATCCTTCAGTCCTACTTGACGAAGTCGTACTTGATGAAGAGGAAGTTTGAGATAAACGGGAATTGGTGACAGGTGGGGCAGTTGAGCCATTGTTGACTTGTCGCTTTTGTCTTGACCTCCGATCGTAGAGCCAGGCGGAGTAGCTTGAGTAAAAGAGTCAGAATGTGTGTAGGTTGTTGTTCGAAGAGGAAGTGACTCGATCGACGTGATGAGTTCAATTTGACAATGTTTGTCATCACCAGAAAAGGCCGGCAACAGTGCCGAGTCCCGGCTTCCACCGAGTTTGCGCACCCTTAACCTTGCACCACACAACCAAGAATGAGGAGAGAGATCTATCGATTTTTATGCATATGCGAAAAGGCCACATGCCGCAGTGAAAAAGAGTGGAACAAACCTGTCAGGATCCCGAGTCAGGAAAGCAAGCAACTTGAGCTGGAGAGTCTAAGAAAGATGACCGTTCTCCATCGTTGCTTCTTAATCATGCCCTCGAGATGTCTGATAATGGCACAAACGACAGCGTGTCTGGAATCGCGTTAATGTAGACTATTGTAGAACGAATTCTGTTCTAATCACTGATGAAGCAGAAGAAACGGGAACAACAATTCGGGATAAATTGAATGGCTAAACAGCAAATCATTGCCGTTCAAAAAGGCCACACGGATTTGCAACAAGACTAGAGGTGTTTGGAGGATGCAATTGGACTTCCGTGGTTTGTTCCTATCACTGCTCCTTAATTTTGATTATCGTCTGGTTCGTACGATTCTACAGTTGTAGCTACTGTATGCGCTGGTATAACCGTTGTTTCTGGCAGGCTCATTATCATTGTATCTGTATTATCTATCTCCATAATCGCGTTAAAGTGATCTTTTTGTGGATAGCCTTCAACAAAAGTGTTGATCTTTAGTAGTGAAACCCACTATCAGACGGTATTGAAGTCTGATTCTTCCATCCTATATCCTATGGTTAATATTGGTTATCTGAGTTGTTCTATTCCTTGAATCTGGTGGTTATCATTGTATTCCTTGAAAATTTCCCTTTCCAACCCACACCAGTCAGATTTTTTGACATGTCTTCCTTGCTACAGTGACTATTTTCCTTTGCATCAATATCATTCACCTTGTTGGCAGTGGTAGGAGTCTCTGTGTGTGGCATATCGGCAATGATTGGATGTTTCAGTCACTACAAGCTTGACCTCGGTGTATACTTGGGGCGAAAATCACTCTTAGTGTAGGTACAATCACGGAACTGGAGAGACTTTCTCCAAGTATAAGTATACCGGACTGTTGATTGGGCAAGACTTATATAAATGGGAAAAGTTCCGCTTTCCCATTTATATAGAATAACAATATTTTTAAAGCAGGAATAGAACTGTATGCCTGTTCAAAAAATTTGATATGATACCCAGGGTCATAGAGTAAGGTTACAACCAATTTCAGTCAATTACCAACTTTATTCAATATTACAGTTGTATACTTTGAGATGAGTTACTAAATTGGTAGTTGATTTTGAGCAATCTCTTATTAATTACTGAGATAAAAGAGAGCAAGTTTCCAGAATCTCAATGAAAACTACACCTCAATACATACATTAGTAAGACAAAATAAATACAGTTGACTTTTCCTGACAAATAGAAACTACTCATAATGACTATTGATCATTGAATAGTAAATGTGACTCTTCATCACCTCTCATGAGTAAGTCATTTTTGAGGATATGCTTTAGTAAAATGACTCTTTGAGACATGTCTTCTGATCATTGGAGGGAGTTTTGGAAGTTATCTTTGTAATAAGTTTGAAAACACTGGGAGGAAATTCCTTGAAATCTCAGAAACAGTCCCAGAATTATGATAGGAACTACTGTGGACACATTAATTTTATTGGAATTTCTATTATGAATCCTTTGTAATTCCAAGGAATTACCATTAGTCACTCATTTTGATGAGTTATCAATGTGTTGAAAACTAACAATTGAATACTCAGTTCTGAGTAACCATGACCTAATCAGTTGGAGCCTCATCAGGGAGTTATAGACTTCAATGTTTCAAAAAATTTTCCTGAGATATGAAGCATTGAAGCAGTGGGACTGGTAGTAAACACTTACTATATGCATTTGTACCGAGCATGTTTGTGTAGGATCAAACTGGTCTGATATATCTATTTTTCTGGTAAGTATATGAAATGTTTTGAATGGAATCATAATCATTACTCATAGGGCACAAAATCCCCTAAAACTGCTGAATTGTGTTCAAACTATGACTTTTGTACTATGTCATGCCAACTCATCTGAGTCTCAACCAAAAACTTTCTTAAACTTGAATTACAGCAAAGTTATGAAGCTCAAGATTGTTGTGTAAGTTGTCTATAGTCTGATAGCATATATATTATGATTACTGTATGACAGTAGATCACATACTTAATTTTAAATTCAATGTAAATTCATCATGGATTTATGTTAAATTTGTAAACATATCATATATGCAATCAAACTATAGACAACTTGCACAACAATCTTGAGCTTCATAAGTTTGCGGTAGTTTTAAGAAGTTTTTTTGGTTGAGTTGGCATGAGATACAAAGGTCATAGTTGCAACACAATGCAGTAATTTTGTGGGACTTTGCACCCTGTGACTAGTACATTAACTAGGATCCCTGACTTGAAGTTGAACCATGATGAAATTCAAAAAAAAAAAAGCAACTCGCAATTGTGATAAGCATGTACTACTCGTCATAATGTACACTTTATGTTGGATGTAAGTACTTGAGTGATGGGTCCAAGTAGCGGTTAGAACACACATCAGTTACCCAAGCAGAAGAGTAAGAAATGGTTCGTTTGATTTGATGGATATATAAAGATATTGTTCATCATTGTTACAAGTAAAGAGCTGGCATAGAAATGTAGTAGTTCGAGAGAAAAAATCTAGTGACTAGTGGACAAAAGTCAAGGAAACTGGTTGTAGCTGTAGAGAGTGTGACTACGATGGCAATAAAATTGACGAGTCGAGAGAGGGCATAAAACAAATAAATGATCTGCAGGAAAAGAAAGAAACTGAAAGCAGTGAAACAACATTGTCACAAGGAAAACAACTTAACTAAAACAAGAGGAAAAGAACAAAAGAGGGAATAGTGAATGTGTAATTGTCTGAGGGTTTCAAAAGCGTCTACACAAAAAGGAAGAGCGAACATTGCAAAAGGACATAAATGAGAGAAGCTAAATTAAATACTGATTTTTAGGGTAGAGGGAGGGAGAACGGGAGTCCTGCATAAATTTGAACGAGTCGTTGTATGTACGTACACGTTTAGTCATAGGCAGCATGAAGGTAGGGACTACTAGTGGATAGAGTAGCAAAAAGAGGACAAAAAAGTCAAATCCCCTCCCTTCCTCGACTACTTGGACTGGGCTTTATCAGAGCGCGCGTAAAGTTCAATTTCCGTTTTCTTCGACTTCCGAATTCGTCTTCAACCAACAAATTTTAACTATGTCTCTAAAATCGGGACTCACTCCCTCTGCCCACTACCACTTACTCCTCTCTCCCCATCACTACCACCTTACCCTTCCTCCATCTCGGTGCACCAAGACTATGGATTACAGTTATCTCGAGGTTCCGGATGGATTAAGATTATCTCGATGTGCCAATCTAGTACCTCCTGAAGCTCCTAGAACAAAGAAAATAAAACGAGTTGGATTAGTTCCAAAACAAAAACAAAAACGAATAAAGAATAAAGAATAAGTGATAGAAGAATAAATAAAAAGCCTACCATCGTAAACATACCTTGTTGCACTTCAGGCCACCGACCAAATACATCCTTCTCAACCTCCTCACTCCATCCACCCGCATACCCTCCTTGTTTTCCTCATCGTCCAGATCAGGATTATGCACGACCATACCTCTCTTTCCTCCATAACCACCAACCCAAATACCTCCCACCACTCCCGCTCCCTCCTATCCCCTTCAGAACCGGAGACCCTTCCCTGTTCTTATGCCGGTCCACATACCACCGCCGACAAAACTGGCCCAGGCCCAAAGGTACCAAACTGCGTTCCTCCTTCTTGCTGCCATTGTTGTTGTCGGTTCATAAAACTCTCCTTCTTTCGTCAATCTCCCAGGCATCATCAACCCGCCAGGTTCATTCGAAAATTGAGGAGACGACAGTCGACACAACAGATAATGCTCGTCCACCACCACTACCTCCGCCCTTTTGACCTGCTTGATGGTGTGCGTAGACTGCGGTACCGGCACCAGCACCAGCTCCAAGCACAACAGCTGCCAAACCTGCAGGAGGTAAACTGGAACAATTATAGAATGAATTCGTGTTATGCGTTCCCGCCAATGAAGTACTAGGTGAAGGATGTGTTCCTGAAGGTCGATAAGGGGTGACGTTTTTGGGAGAACCGTATTCACCGCTCGAAACTCGGAAGGTAGGGCCCGGGGAAGTAGGAGAAGTTTAGAAAGGATGATGGAATGGGTATGAAACGACGATTCCTCCTACGGGTGGACGTGTTGAGACAATCACCGATGCCGTTATCATCGATTTTGGGACATTGAGGGCTTGGGTGGTCTAGAGAGAGTTTTTGAGAGATCGAATCGATCCGAAAATCGAGTATAAGTATAGGAAGAAAAAAGAAACGTGTAGACAAGTAGAAAGGAGATAAAGAGGGAAAGATGACGGGAAAAAAAGGTTTAAAAAGATTTTTGCGGTAAAACTCACCTTTATCTACAGGTATAGCCAGCAACTTTCCACCCACCCACCTTCAAGTCTCTTCGTCAATCTGTCTGGATTGAAATTCTCATTAAACGCGTCCTGGTAATGGTTTCTGCTCTATCGCATTGCATGATACCCTATATGAGTAAGATCAACGCAACGAAACCAATGATACCACTTACTATCCAGCCAGTGTTGGAGGAATCGGAGTTGGTGAAAAAGGTGATGATCGTGTCTGGAGATAGGACAGAGGAGGTGGAGATGCACAAGGGCTAACTTGATCAAGTAAAGGAATTGACAAGAGAGTAAGAGGGAAAGGGAGGAGGTTAACAATGCATGAAGTAGAGGATGGAAACATGCAGTGAGGTACTCACAGAACAGTCGTCGCTACGACGGCCATCTGAGGTGTTGTCAGTCGTACTCGACGAGGAAGGCTCGCATGAATTGAAATGAAGGGGTGGGGTAGTTGAACTGTTGCCGCATATGCCTTCAATCTCCGGGACATAGAGCTGGGCGGAAGAGCTTGAGTGGAATAGTCAGAAGGAGTTGATGGCGATGACGGGAGAAGTTGTTCAGAAGAGGATGGAGGAACTGCGTGGAATCAATTGAGTCTCCTCGTCAACCTGTCCCAGATCAAATTTCCATCGAACGCATCATTATAACGGTTTCTTCTCCCGCAAGAGTAAAAGCAAAAGCAACGAGACCGTCATCTCCACTGACGGCTCCGCCCACTAATGACTGTGCCAGTGTTAATACCAGAAAGAGGAATTGGAGGAGTCAGAGTCGGTGGGAGAGGTGATATTAGCGCCTGGAGGTAGGACGGTCGTGAAAGTAATGAAGAGAGGGACGACTCGGCTACTGTTGCATGCTCGACTGCAAATGGGCACGGATAAGAGTAAGAAGGTCGATGCAAATAGTTTGTAAAGACAAGGATCTAGATGGAAGCGGGTACTCACAGGATAGTCAACACCAGTCGTGCTCAATGACAGATGATCAAGTACCAGGACCAATCAGCTATTGCACAGCTTGGGAGTGACAGGAGAGAGATTATTGATGGTCGACGAGAGAGGTTGTTCGGAAGAAGCCGTGTCAGACACGTGCACCGTCTCTTGGCGTTTTCCGACATGAGTTCAATTGAATTATCTCATCCTGACACCGTTGCTTAAGCTTGTTTTTGCCAAAGTCATGAACATTTTGTCTGTCATGAGTGGAACGTCTTTGCAATGACAAAATCAGAAGATCTGTTCATACAAATAAAAAAGGAACGTAGCCATAAATTTGAGAGACAGTAACTTGCATAAACCACGTTCATGCTGTTCAGTCATATTATCTACAGCTTTTTGGCATGGGTTGGGGCTGGTAGGGTGAATGTTAAAAAAAGATGTGTGTTCTCGTAACTTCCATGTTCTCCATCACATCACGTGGGACCATGTCTGTGTAGCCATCCGTTCACGAGGGTCGGGATGTGACTGTTTTCATGCATTGCATATTCAATTCTTCCATTCAAGAATCGACACCATATACAAACGGGAAGCGAAACGCCTAAGCTATTTTTTATATACTCACTTCTTTTCAAGAAAATTCTACGACCTTTTTGGCTACTATGCTTAAGATTACCCTCTACAATATGGGAAAAATTTTCGAGATTTTTTGGTGCAGTCTTTGTGGCTCTGTGCAAGGGTGTACCGTAGAAGAGCCTGAGACGCGATAATCCAGAGAAGCAAAATGGCACGTGACAGCACTAGACGCGCGTGCAGTGCGCAAGCTTGGACCCACAAATCCTCATTTATGACCACAGTCCACCTCCCAAACATCGGGGACGGCCTCGAAAATGTCCTAGGACATAAGGGATACAATTCTTCTGTCTCATTTGCACCACTCATTTTTTGAATTTATGATTTTTCGGGCGATTTTTTTGGTATTTTTATTTTTAGGGAACTGATATGAATGTCTACCTACTTATATGTACCATAATATTACTCTACACATTGTATAGTGCACATAGAAAAAAATGCGCTCCAGAAATACTACATTATGTGTAAAGGAATTGTGATTTTTTGAGCCAGTTCGCTTCTCTGTAGTGTTGATGGCAGGTCAGATTTTTGAGCTGGCAGGTCGGCAGTGGCAGCAACGGCAGCTGGCAGGTATTTTGGCAGCAGTGGCAGGTCCAAAAAAGGAAAGAAGTTTGATTTCAAGTCATAGTAATTTACAAGATACCTATCCCCCTGATATCTCCAATGTTTTATGTACCACCCTCTGAGTTACTCAATACCTCAATATCCTTGCTAAAAGGTGTCAGAATCATTCCTTATCAATCAGATCCAATTCATCAAGGCCATATAGCCTCCCATCAAGAACATTTTGCATCTGAAAGTTCACATTCAGTTTCATCCTTCTTCTCGAGCTTCTTTTCCAGATTGTTCACTGTGTCCTCAAGATCATTTAAGTTGGGGAGATAGATACCTGCCACCAGCTGCCAACTTGAACTGCATTGGCAGGTCGGCAGCTGCCATCTAATTGCTGCCAGTTGGCAGCTATTCCTGCCGCTGCCAACAACACTACTTCTCTGGCGCGTTTCGCTTCCCGGTTTCCGTCTGTACGTCTTCAGTCACATTTTTATCAGCTTAGACTACTTTTAAGTACTTATCACAATATGAACGAACAGCTATCCATATGTACATGCTGCAGTAGATCCTCCTTGATTATGGGGTAACACTTCAGCCCTGTTAATATCACGGAATTAAACTACAAAAATTCCAATTACCGAGCCCATCTCAAAGGAACCTTGAGTGAAAAAATCTTCATGTGTTGTATTTACTCGAAAAACTTGAGATTCTTACATGGAAAAAGCAGTGTTTTCTGATCTTTCACTATCAGGCTTCTTCACTAAGATCAAATCAAGAGATCAGAGAAGTAGTTGGACCGTAACCTCAATGAGAACCAATGCTATGACAACTGATACACTGCCGCCTTTCATTTGAGTTGCTAAATAATTGCAATATACTAGTGCACTCTTATATATTCAGGTTATCAGAGCATCCTACAGTCCACAACATCCTACCTAGGCTCCCATCATGCTTCTGCTATATGCACTTGCACACCCTCTACCTTCACTTCTTGCATCAACCAACGAATCACTGCCTTCTCCTGAACCTTTGCTAGAGGCCCTGAACAGCTGTTCCGACATTCATTCTTGCAGAACAGTTGAAGAAATTTTGTACAGCTGCCTTGCAGTTGTGTTTGCTTGCACCTGGGTCGCTATTCATCCGAATATTCCAAGAAAATTTGACATTGGCTATGCTGATCCTAATGAGATTGCAGACTCTTTTACAATCTCCTCGGCACGTGTGTTTGCACAAGATGTTATCACTATGATCTTGTCACTTCTAGCACCGGAATTAATCGTGCTTTGGGCCATGAGGCAATGGTTCGCTGCAAGACAAATTGCAAAGAAGTATAGCAGTAAGCCCTGTGTCATATCCTAAGTCTTGTTCTCTATACACTCAAAGAATCGGTCGATTCGCAGAATACGGTTGGACAAAGACACACGGTCATTTCTTGATCATGGGCGGTTTCACACTTTTCGAAAATAATGGATATTTGTGTACTCTCAAGGACTCAAATGAGTTTGACAACTTGAATGAGAAAAATCGAATAATAAGGGAAAGAATACAACGCCAGATTGAATTTGAAAACTCGGTAGGTAACTCGGTCACTTAAGTTTCTTTCAAGTTTAACGTCAAGTAATAGCAAGGGGAAAGAACTGAGCAACCTGCACAGGAAAGCAAACCCGAAGATCGTCCGAGTCATTTCACATCTGAAGAACCCCTAGATTCTGAAGATAGCGCCCAAGATACTTCCCAATCTGAAGATACCCCCCTTACCAAGGAGCGCCCCTCACAAGCAAGATGCTTATTGGAGTTCCTGATTCAGCACAAATATATCAATATCACTGAGGACGAGATCACTGCCAGGAGCAAGACAGATTTTCTGACAAAATCCATTGCTGTCGTACAAACTACTTGGTTCATCCTTCAATGCATCGCACGCGTAACTGAAGGACTTGTGGTTACCGATTTGGAAATCGTCACGGTTGCCTTTGCTTTGTTAAACATCGTGACATACATTTTGTGGTGGGACAAACCACAGCGTGTCCGGTATCCTATGAAAGTCGATTACCGCAGAAGGCATGTCCCGCGTGAAGTCAAAGTCATGGAGGATAGGTTGATCTGGAGGGGAATCAAGGCTATGTTCACCTCCTTTTGTGACTGGATACATCAGTTGCCTCAGAGAAACACCAATGTCAGGAAGAGTTTCACAGATTGGATAGAAAAAACCTGGCGCCCTTTGTTCAGACATTTGCGGCCTGACCGCGTCTTTTTCATATTCTGGAATGTCATAATTACATTCTGGATGAACATTGGTTATATGACCGCTGGTGAAGGCTCCTATAAAACGGGATTAGAGTTAGATCCTTCCAGTATATATCCAGCTATCCCTCTCTTCCTTGTCTTTGGTGGTATTCATTGTGCACCTTGGAATTCCACCTTTCCAACACATATAGAACAAATTCTTTGGCGCGTCTCTGCTGTTACAGTGACTGCTTTCCCTTTGGTATGGTTCCCCTTGGTTGGAGTCCGGAACTTCCTTGATGATTACCCATCGAGAATGGCCATAAACATTCAATCTGCGATTGCAGCTATAGCCTTTTTCCCCCTGCCTTTGGTGTATATCGGGGCAAGGATCGCTCTTATCGTCATCGCATTCATGGAACTACGGGCCCTTCCTCCCAGTGCATACCAGACTGTGGACTGGGCCAGATTTATCCCGCATATCTGAACTGGATTGGATCAGTGGAGAAACGTTGTCTACATGCTGTCTCACATGGCGGGAATAGGAACTTTACGAGGGTATTGAGCTTACAGCTGTTGATCAGTAATCATGCATGCTGCATTTTTGATTATCATTGTACGGAACGCGAAGTAGTAGGACTACAGGACATGTAAGCACTTACTATACTTTATTTGTACCCGTCGTGTTTGTGTAGGATCGAACTAGTCCAATATATTATCTATTCGTCTGGTACACGGATTGCTTGGAACCGTTACTTGAACCATGGCTGTTATATGAAGATGATAGTTTTTTCAGTTGAAATTGAACGTAAATGAAATGTAAAAAAGATACAACTCATCATAGGTACTAGTCACATACTAGGGGTCGGATGATACTAGGTATTCGAGTCTAACTCGGAATTAGTCAAACAGGCAAGAAAGAAATTGTTGGTTTGATGAATATAAGGATTGAAATACATACACGATTGTCACAAGTAAAGCACTGGCGCACAACGTTGTGACCAGAAATGTACCAAATAGAGAACGGAAAAATAGTTACTAGTGAGCAAAAGTCAAGGGAACTGGTCGTAGCCATAGACTTAGCCGTAGAAGTAGAGAGTAACCGACGATAACATTGACGCGAGTCGACAGAGAACACAAAGCGGATAACGATATAATAACAACCTTACATGAAAAAACTTAGAAAGAAACAAACTGAAAGCAATCAAACGACGTCGTAACAAGGAAAACAAGTTAGCTAAATGAAAATCAATAAGAGGTAGTAGCGAGTCTCTGTAAAGTCCTAATTCCCCTTCCCTTTGTTTTTAATCAATGTCTAAACACCGACACTCGTTCACTCCCTTCTCCGTCCACTACCACTCGCTCCTCCCTCCCCACCACCACCAACAACACCTTGCCCATTCCTCGGCCATTCATCCCCGTCCAAAACCAAACTATCACAAGTAGGAGGAATCTCTTCAGGCCCTTCAGGCGTCTCAGGTTGTTGAGGTTCCGGAACTCTTCCTCCATCTCGGTGTACCAGGACACTAGATGGATTAGGGCCGTCTCGAGGTGTCGGTTTACCTCCTGATGGACCTAAAATAAACGAGTTATATTGGTCCGAAGAAAAGAAAAAAAAAAAAGTTAACATATGATACATACCTTGTTGCGCTCCAGGCCTACCAGCCAAGGACATCCTCCTCGCTTCCTCACTCCATCCACCCGCATACCCTCCTTGTCCACCCTCCTTGTCCACCCTCCTTGTCCACCCTCCTTGTCCACCCTCCTTGTCCACCCTCCTCGTCCAAATCAGGATTATGTCCGACCATACCTCGTTCCCCTTAACCGCCAAAATACCTCCCACCACTCCCACTCCCACTCCCACTCCCATCTCCTGCGGAACCAGAGAACCTTCTCTGTCCTTGCACTGGTCCTCCTCCTCCCATCCCGCCAACAGCGGCAGGTCCAGGTCCAAAAGCACCGAACTGTGCGCCTCCTACTCCTCCTTGCTGCTGCTGCTGTTTTTGCCAAGTCGAGGGTCCATGATGTCCATACGCCTCTCTTTCCTTCGCCAACCTCCCAGCCGTCATCATCCCACCAGGTCCATTCGAAGATTGAGAACTCGACACAACCGAAGGCGCTCGTCCTCCTCGTTGACCACCTGCGTGATGATGCGCATACACCGCAGCACCAGCAACACCAACCCCAATATATATCCGCGCAGCCAAAGCACCCGGAGGTAAATTATAACTATGATTATAGTAAAACGAATCCATATTATTCGTTCCCGCTAACGAAGGTCCAGGTGAAGGATATCTTCTTGGTCCTTGTCCTTGAGGTCCATAAGGATTGAAGTTGTTAGAATACCCATAGCTACCTCCCCCACTCGACCTGTATGGTGAGAAGGGACGGGGATTCGGAGAAGGTAGGGGATGTTGGGGATGTGGATGAGGGGTGGTGGAGGGGGTAGGGAGCGACGATTCCTCCTCCTACGGTTGATGCGTTGAGGCGGCCGCCCATGCCGTTGTCGTCGAGTTGGGACATTAGTGGGTTTGAGTGGTCTAAAAGGGAGGGAGTTGAGTTAGCCGAAAATTCGGTAAGGCGCATATATAGAGGTAGAAAAGACAAATAGAGGTGGGCAGTAAGAGAAAGAAACGTATATATGCATATATATGGAGAGAGAGAAGCTCGAAAACCCTCCGGCAGTAAACTCACCATCCATCAACAGATATATTTGGTAATGTCCCACCTACCACCCCTTCAGGACCTTTCGTCAACCTATCCGGATCAAAGTTCTCATCGAAAGCATCATTATAGCGATTTCTTCTCCATCTCATGATACTCCATGAGTGAGATCGAAGTAATGAGACCCATGACGCCGCCTACGACGCCGCCTACTATCGCTCTAGTGTCGGAAGAAGAGGAAGTAGAGTTGGAGGAAGAGGAGGTGGTGCCGGAAGTGATAATTGCACCTGGAGGTATGACCGAAGGGGTGGATTACGAGAGTGACTACTAGACCGTTGTCGGCTGTTTGACTTGATGCTTGATGAAGCGGAAGTTTCGGATGAACGGGAATCGGCGACAGGTGGAGCGGTTGAGCCATTGTTGACTTGTTGTTTGTGTCTTCACCTCCGGTTGTAGAGCTAGGTGGAGGAGCGCTTGGGAAAAAAGGTCGGAAGATGTAGGTTGTTAGTTGTTCAGAAGAGCGACTTGAGAAGATCAAAATTTGACAATGTTTGTCGCCACCAGAACGGTCGGCAACACTGCCGAGTCCCGGCAGCCCCTGATCTTGCGCATCACCATTCTTCACCTTGCACTATTACGAACAGAGGAATCTATCGATTCGTATGGACATAAAAAAGAGTCACATACCACAGTCAAAAAGAACGGAACAAACCCCTCAGGCGCGAGGATTCTGAGTCAGGAAAGCAAACAACTTGAGCTACTGGTAGTAGAAGATGACCGCTCTCCATTGTTGCTTCCTTAATCATGCCCTCCAAATGTCTGGTAATGGAACGAAACATAGGGTGTCCGTCATCCCGTTAAGATCGACTGCTGCAAAAATCATTCTGTTCTGATTACCGCAGGCGAAGCTGAAGAAACAGAAACCAAAATTTGGGATAAACTGAAAACTCTTTGTGCATAGCTTTACCACAAATCATTGCTGTTTGAAAAGGCCTCACAGAATTGCAAAAGGGGTACTGGGACCTGTGAGATTTGATTATATTTCTGTGGCTCGCTCCTATCACTGTTTTGGTTAATAGATTCCTCCTCCTCCTCCCAATTTGCATCACCTTGTATGCATTGTTGTCGGTGCCATCATTTCCGAGTCTGACAGTCTCATCATTGTATACTCTATCCGCATTATCACGTTAAGCTGATCTTGTGAATATCCTTCAAGAAAAGCGCTGATCTAATCAGTAGTGAAACCCACTATCAGACAGGATTGAAGTCTGATCCTTCCAGGTTATGATATCTCATGGTTATCCAAGTCTCTCTATTGGCAGTATTCATTGTATCTCTTGATATTTGATCTTTCTAGCTCATACAGAGCAGATTATTTGACACATCTCTCCTCTTAAAGTGACTGCTTACGCCTTTTGCATCAATATTGCTCACCTTGTTTGCAGTGGTAGGAATTTCTGTTGGTGACATATCAGAAACAGCTGGGGAAGTGATTGGAGCTTTATTCTAGTCACCACAAGCTTGACCCTGGTGTATACTGGAGTGAGAATCACTCCTATTGTGGGTACAGTCATGGAACTGCAGAGGCTTCTCTCAAGTGTAGGCTGTTGTTTGTATGAGGGTTATCCCACATATGTATTTTAGAAAAATTTTCCATGTTACTTGGCTCAGCAGTGTACTTAATGGAAAGGAGGAACACATTATTTTTTCATTCATAGCTCACTGTGATCCTTTCCCACTTATATAGAGCAACAATATTGCAAAGAAAAAATGGAATGGTATTTCTTTTCAAGGAAACTTCAAGATAGAGCACCCAGGTCATCATAGAGTAAAGCTCCAACCAATTCAACTAGTTTTATTTAACCAAAGTTAGAATTGAATTAGTAAAGGTCCTGTTCTGCAACAGGATAAATATTATCAATGTGGGAGAAGGATATTTAATCACTGTCAAAAAAACTTACCTGGACGATTTCTTCTCCCACTTTGGCAATGTTTCCATCTGTTCTCCCTCCCAGAACTGGGCCCAAGTGGTATTCAATTTCAAGTGATCAGTCATTAACTGATCGCTTACCGAGCTTCAAGAGAGCCAGTTTCCAGGCTCCCAATATCAACTACATCTTAATAATGTTAGTAAGTAAGACAAAATAAACTCATGAATATAGTTGACTTGTCTTGAATTTGAAAATGGAAAACCCTGACAAATAGAGACTAGTTAGGATTATTGATCATTATATAGTAAATGTGGCTCTCATTTTCTCTGACAAGTAAGTTGTTTTTGAGGATATGCTTTATTATTATAACCCTTTGAAACATGTCCAATCTGGTCCAGTTCCTTGGAGGGGATTTTGAGGGTTATCTTTGTAATAACTAATAAGTTTGAAAACCAATTGTCTCTTTGGTACAGCAGTATCCTTGCCAGCACCTGAAAATTGAAATGAGCTGATAGTTTGGCAAAGTATTCAGAGTGCTGTTATGTGAAAAGTCCAAACTGAGTTGGGAAGAATAGCCAAAGATTATTTGACAGATTCTTTGATCCCAACTGCAATTATATTTTCAGCAACCAATCTCAACGGGATCAATTGAGATGTCATCTGCTATTGACTTGACGACCATCCTTTCTTCATCAATGAAAGATGTGTCCTTCCCCTCACTCCTCGTGCTGTTTTTTTTCATCATCCACAGCTTTTTGCTGGGTTAGTAAGGGTAAACTAAAAAAAATCAGGCATTTTCTGGGAACTTCTATTTTCTCCGTCACAACATGCGGTACCCTGTCTGTGTAGGCATAGGCTGTCGGATGTGATTGTTTCCCTGTGCACATTCCATTGTTCCATTCAAAAACCGGGACCATATACATCTTCTCATTCTCAGCTTGCATTACTTATCACAGTAATGAATATGAATGAACAGTGATCCATACACACATGCCGTAGTAGATCCTCCCATGACGAGCTGTAGATTATGGGAGAGTACTTCAGCCATGTTAATATTAAACTACAAAATAAAAAATAAAATTCCAATTGCCAAACCCATCTCAGAGACCAAGGAACCTGCAGTGAAAAAATCTTCATGTGTTGCATTTACCTGAAATTCTTACATGGAAAAAAGGGGTGTTTTTTTTATCTTTTTCTCCATCAGGCTTCTTCACTAAAATCAAATTAAGAGATCAGAGAAGTAGTTGGACCGTAACCTCGATGAGAACCAATGCTATGACAACTGAACCGATACACTGCCGCTTTTCATTTGAGTTGCTAAATAATTGCAATACTAGTGCACCTGATGGACTCTTATATATCCAGATTATCAGAGCATCCTACAGCCCACAGTATCCTACCCAGGCTCCTGTCATGTTCCTGCTATATGCACTCGCACGCCCTCTACCTTCACTTCTTGCATCGACCAACGAATCGTTGCCTTCTCCTGAAGCTTCGCTGGAGGCCCAAAATAGTTGCTTCGACATTCGATCTTGCAGGACAGCTGAAGAAGTTCTGTACAGCTGCCTTGCGGTTGTGTTTGCTTGCACCTGGGTCGCTATACACCCGAATATTCCGAGACATTTTGAACTTGACACTGATGATCCTGATGAGATCAAAGACTCTTTTACGATCTCCTCGGCACGTGTGATTGCACAAGATGTTATCACTATGATCTTGTCACTTCTAGCCCCGGAGTTGATCATACTTTGGGCCTTGAGGCAATGGTTCGCTGCAAGAGAAATTGCAGAGAAGTATAGAGGTAAGCTTCGTATCGCATTATATCCCAAGTCTTGTTCTCAGGTTTCATACTCAAAATATTAATCGATTCGCAGATTACGGTTGGACCAAGACCCACGGCCATTTCTTGATCATGGGCGGTTTCGCACTTTTGAAAGATGGTAATTATATGTATACTCTCAAGGACTCGTATTATTTCGAACGGGCAAAGATACATGGAGGCTGGATAGAGGAGTCGGATATACGACGGCAGATTGAATCTCAAAATTTAGTAAGTATTTGAACTTGGTTACTCAATACGCTTTTGCAAAAGTTTAAAACGTAACAGCAAGGGGGAAAAACAAAGCAGCCCTCACAGGAAGGCAGATCCGAAGATTACAATCCACGATTTGGAGATCCCCCAGAACCTGAGGACAGCACCCAGAGTACAGATGCTCCTCAATCTGAATCCACCCCCCTATCTGAGTCTTCTGGGAAGCCCTCAGAACCGAAATGCTTAGTAGAATTCCTGATTCAACACAAATATATCGACATCACCGAGGACGAGATCACTGCCAGGGGCAAAACAGATTTCCTGACAAAATTCATCGCTGTCGTACAAACTAATTGGTTCATCCTTCAATGCATTGCACGTGTAACTGAAGGACTTGTGGTTACCGATTTGGAAACCGTCACAGTTGCCTTTGCTTTGTTAAACATCGCGACATACGTTTTGTGGTGGAACAAACCACAACGTGTCCGGTATCCTGTTAAAATCGATTACTGCAGAAGGCATGTCAGGAGCGAAATCACAGTCAAAGAGAATAGGTCAGCTTGGAAGAGCTTTACAAGTTGGGTCAAGAGGGGAGTTGAGGCTATGTTATTATTGACCTCCAAGTTGCGTGATTGGTTGCTTCAGAGAAAAACCAGATCAGCTTGGAAGAGCTTTACAAGTTGTATAGAAGAAATCTGGGATGCCATTTCGGACGCCGATATCGATGACGTCCTTTCCAATATTCCACTCGCGCTCAGCATTGTTGATCTGTCCGGCGGTCAAGGCTCCTATCAGACGGGATTAGAGGACGATCCTCTCAGTTTATATCCCACCGTCATCTTTCTCTTCCTTGTCTTTGGTGGCATTCACTGCGCCCCTTGGAATTCCACCTTTCCAACCCACACGGAACAAATTCTTTGGCGCATCTCTGCTGTTACAGTTACTGCTTTCCCTTCGGTATGGTTCCCCTTGTTTGGGGTCATTCAATTCCTTGATGAGCATCACACATGGAGAAATGCCATAGAACTGATTTATGGCGCGATTGTAATTATAGTTGGTTTCCTCCTGCCTTTGGCGTATATTTGGGCAAGGATCACTCTTATCGTCATCGCATTCACGGAACTACGGGCACTTCCCCCAAGTGCATACCAGACTGTGGACTGGGCAAGATTTATCCCACATATCTGAGCTGGACTGGACAGTAGAGAAATGGTGTTTACATGCTGTCTCACATGGCAGCAATAGGAGCTTTACGAGGGTATTGGACTTGATAGTTGTTGATCAGCGATTGTGTATTTATCCTGCTGCATTTTTGGTTATGATTGTATGGAACGCAAAGTAGTAAGTAGGTTTACAGGACATGTAAGCACTTACTATACTTCATTTGTACATATCGTGTTTGTGTAGACCGAACTGGTCCAATATATCTATTCGTCTGGTACACGGATTGCTGTGAACTGAACCAGTATTAGGCACGATAGTATTTTCAGTCGAGGTTAAACGTAAGAAAGATACAGCTCGTATAAGTACTAGTCACATACTTTAGGTCGGATGATACTAGGTATTCGAGTTCAGCTGGGGATTAGTCAAACAGAAAAGAAAGAAATTGTTGTTTTGATTTGATAGATATATGTTCAAATACATACATTGCTCCTGATTGTCATAAGTAAAGCTCTGGCACACAACATTGTGACAAGAAATTGTAGTAAATTGAGAACCGAAAAATAGTGACTAGTAAACAAAAGTCGAGCCTGGAGCTGGTCGTAGCCGTAGCCGTAGCCGTAGACGGAGAGTGACTGACAGTAAGATTGACGCGAGTCGAGAGGGCATAAGACAAACGATATATGATAATGGAGACGTGAAAAACGTTACATAAAAGAAAGAACCAAACGAATTGAAAGCAGATAAACAACGGTCGTAACGAGCAAAACAAGCTAGCTATAGAACGGGAGGAAGAGAAGAACAAAAAGAGATAATAACGAGTCTCTGTAAAGTTCTGAGGACGAAAAATCGTCCAGACAAAAAAGAACTGCAAAACTACATAGATAAGAAAAGCTAAATTAAATACTGATTCGTACGGTAGGAGGAATAAAAACAGGAGTCATGTGTGAATTTGAAGAGTAGTTACATGTATGTACGTACACGTTAAGTCATAGGCAGTAATGGGGCAGAGGGTAGTAGATAGAGTAGGTTTGTTTGCAAAAAGAAGAAACAAAGAAAAAAAATCATATCCCCTTCCGTTCCCTAACTCCTTTGGACTTGGCTTTGGTTATCTGAGCGAACGTTAAATTCGAATTTCCTTTCTTTTCCGAGTTATGTGTGATTTCCGGGTTCCTCTTCCTTCGACTGATAAATTCCTCTTCGCTTGGTTTTTAATTCATCTCTAAACGCCAACACTCGTTCACTCCCTCCTCTGTCCAGTACCACTCGCTCCTCCCTCCCCACCACCACCACCAACACCTTTCCCATTCCTCGGTCGTTCATCCCCATCCGAAACCAAACTATCATACGTAGGAGGAATCTCCTCGGCTCCTTCAGGCGTCTCGGGCTGTTGAGGTTCCGGAAACCTTCCTCCATCTCGGTGTACCAAGACACTAGATGGATTAGGGCCGTCTCGAGGTGCCGGTTTACCACCTGATGGACCTAAATCAAACGAGTTAAATTAGTCCAAAGAAAAGAAAAAGCTCAATATCATACACGCACCTTGTTGCGCTCCAGGTCCACCAGCCAAATACATCCTCCTCGCTTCCTCACTCCATCCACCTGCATACCCTCCCTGTCTTCCCTCCTCGTCTATATCAGGATTATGTACGACCATACCTTGTTCTCCATAACCGCCGGAATATCTCCCACCACTCCCACTTCCGCTCCGGTACCCTTCAGGGCCAGAGAACCTTCTCTGTCCTTGTGCCGGACCTCCTCCTACCATACCGCCAACAGCTGTAGGTCCAGGTCCAAAAGCACCGAACTGTGCTCCTCCTCCTCCTCCTTGTTGCTGTTGCTGTTTTTGCCAAGCCAAAGGTCCATGATGTCCCTAAGCTTCTCTCTCTTTCGCCAATCTCCCAGTCGTAATCATCCCAGGTCCATTCGAAGATCGGGAAGACGACACGACCTCAGGCGCTCGTCCTCCTCCTTGTTGACCTCCTGCTTGATGATGTGCATACGCCGCAGCACCAGCGGCACCAACACCAGCGGCAGCAAAAGCGGCCTGAGGTATGATCATAGAACGAATCCGTATTATTCGTTCCCGCTAATGAAGGTCCAGGTGAAGGATCTCTTCCCGGGTCCTTGTCCTTGAGGTCCGTAAGGATTGACGTTGTGAGGATACCACTCGACCCTGGGGGTGAAGAGGAACAGGGAAGGCAGGGGAAGTAGGTGAGGCTGAGGAAGGATGACGGAGTGGGTAAGGAGCGACAATTTCTCCTCCTACAGTGGATGCGTTGAGGCGACTGCCCACATGCCGTCGTCGTTGAGTCGGGCCATTTGAGGGGTATAGCTAGTAAAAAGGTGCATATACTAGTATATAAGAAGAAAAGACAAGTAGAGGCAGCTAGTAGGAGAAAAGAACGCATATATTCATATATAGAGAAAGAAGTCCAAAACCCTTGCCGCGCAGCCAAAAACTCACCATCATCAACAGGTATATTCGGTAACGTCCCACCCACCACCCCTTCAGGTCTTTTCGTCATCCTATCCGGATCGAAATTCCCATCGAACACGTCATTATAACGATTTCTTCTCCATCTCGTGATACCCCATATGAGTACTCAGTAAAAGCAATGAGACCAACGACACGGCCTACTATTGCTCTGGTGTTGGAAGAAGAGTTGGGGAAATCGGAGGTGGTGCCTGAAGTGATCGTTGCGCCTGGAGGTATGACGGAAGAGGTGGAAGTTATGAGGGTAACGACTTGACCGTTGTCGGACGCTTGACTAAAAGTATAGGTAAAAGAATGGATGAGATAATGGAGAGGCGAGGGGAAAGGAGGCAAATGACGTGTCATGTAGAGGGCAGGAGAAAAAACAATGAAGTACTACACTTACAGGACAGTCGTCACTACCACAGTCGTTTGAGGCAACGTCAATAATTACTTCGGTTGTACTTGATGAAGAGTAAGTTTGAGATGAACAGGAAACAGTGACAGGTGGGGCGGTTGAGCCATTGTTGACTTGTTGTTCTCGTCTTCACCTCCGGTTGTAGAACTAGGAGGACTACCTTGGCCAAAAGAGTCAGAAGGTGCGTAGGTTGTCAGTTGCTCGGAAGAGGATGATCGATAGTTGTTCGGGAAAGAAGATCAATTCAATTCAATTTGACAATGTTTGTCGTCACGCCGGCAACAGTGCCGAGTCTCGGCAGCCCCTGAGTTTACGACCATGGTCCATACACCAACTATTGATCTCATTTTTCACCTTGCACTAAGTATTATGAGGCGAGAAATCTATCGATTTTTATGCACATGGAAAAAGGCCACATGCTGCAGTCAAAAAGAATGGAACAAACCCCTCAGGCACGAGCATTAAGCAAACAACTTGAGCTACTAGTAGTAGAAGATGAATCGATGACCGCTCTCCATCGTTGCTTGCTTAATTATGCCCTCCAAATGTCTGGTGATAGAACAAAACATAGCATGTCCGCCATACCGCTGAGATTGGCTACTGCAAGAATCATTCTGCTCTGATTACCGCTGGTGAAGCTGAAGAAACAGAAACAGAAACAGAAACAGAAATTTGGGATAAATTGAAAGCTCTTTGTGCGTAGCTTTCTCGGCAAATCATTGCTGTTCGAAAAGCCTCACAGCATTGCTACTGGGGCCTGGATAATTTAATTAGATTTCCGTGATTCGTCCTTTTTCTTGTTTTCCTAATTTGCATCACCTTGTATACGCTGCTGCCGTAGCCACCACTTCCGAGTCTGGCAGTCTCATTATTGTTGTATACTCTATCCGCATTTTCGCGTAAAGCTGATCTTCCTGTAGATAGCCTTCAAGAAAAGTGCTGATCTAATTAGTGGTAAAACCCATTATCAGATTGGATTGAAATCTGATCCTTTCATGTCGTATGTCATGTTTTATCCGAGTCTTTCTACTCCTTGGATTTGGCGGTATTCATTGTATCTCTTGAAATTTTATCTTTCCGGTTCATACATACCGGATCCTTTGACACATCCCTCCTCTTACAGTGACTGCTTACCCTTTTGCATTAATATCATTCACCTTGTTTGTAGCAGTAGGAATTTCTGTGGGTGGCATATCAGAAATAGTTGGGAAAGCGATTGGAGTTTTAGACACTACAAACTTGACCTTGGTGTATACTGGAGTGAGAACCACTCTTATTCAGAGGTTTCCTCCAAGTATCTTGATTAGATCAAATTATCCTGCATATATGAATGGGAAAGGTTCCACTGCTTGGTAAGGGTAATGCAAACTTTACAAAGTCTGACTATTAACTATTAATCAGGAATGATGTATGGTAGTGCAAAATGCCAAGTACTAGTACATAAATTGATTAGGACATGAAATGAATTACCATATGATTGCTAGTTAGTTAGGTTTTATTTGATGTATACAGGAAGTAAATGTTACAGTGAGTTGGATTTGTGTATCTTCTTGAATTTGACACTTCATTTGAAAGATAATTTCCCAAAGTACTTGGCCAGCAGTAATGAGAAAATTCAAATAGTCACTTGTTAGGTGAAATCTGGTTGTGGAAAGGGGGAACATATTCATGTGGTCCTTTCCCACATTATATATAATAGTGATGATAACTTTGAAGCAGAAAAAATAAAACTGTATCCCTTCTACTAGCCTTAAGTAAGGCTCCAACTAATCTCAATTAATTACCAATTCAATTACAATTTCGAGTAACCAGTAATTACTTACTTACTGAAGAGACAGTTTCCAGACATGTGAAAGAAAAAAAAACTGAAAGCATTCCTTAAACGACGCTGTAACTTTAATGAACGAGAGGAAGAGAAGGAGAACATAGAAATAATAGCTAGTGTTCTGAGGCCGATCTGACAGAAAGCATCTAGACGAAAAAGAAAAGACAAAAGTAAATAAATATTAATAAGAAAGGATAAATTAAATACGGATACCAGAATTAAGAAGTACATACAGTATTTAATGATAGTAGAAGGATAGTTGTCACCATGTGCATTAGTACAACAACGACAAAAACAAGGAGTTAAAAGAACAATACTGATTTGTAGTAGAGGGAGGAGCCCTGCGTAAATTTGAACAGTTGTTATATGTACGTCCACGTTTGGTCATATACAGTATGGAGGTAGAGGGTGCGTAGAGCAGGTCGTTTGCAGAAAGAAAAAAAAGTCCAATCCCCTCATCTTCCTCGACTGTTCAGTGGACCAGGACCAGGACTTGGCTTTATCAGAGCGTGGGTGAAGATCAATTTCTGTTTACTTCGACTTCCGAATTCATCTTTAACCCGCAAGCTTCAATCTTGCCATTAATGCCGTTGCTCACACCTCTGCCCGCTACCACTTGCCCCTCCCTCACCACCACTACCCCCTCTCCCATTCCTCGGTCGTCCATCTAAAACCAAACGAACATACGTAGGAAGAATCTCCTCAGGCCCTTCAGGCATCTTGGGTTGTTAATGTTTCGGAACCCCTTTCTCCATCTCGGTGCAACATGACTACAGATGTATTAGGGTTATCTCGAGGTGCGGTCTACCTCCTGAAGCTCCTAGAACGAAGAAAATAAAACGATTTGGATCAATTCCAGAAGGAAAACAAAAGCGATTAAAGAATAAAGAATAAATAAAAAGGTTATCATCATAAACGTGACTTATTATCGTTTGCAAAAAACATGAGAAAACGCGCGTCGGCAAAACTGTTTTGTGTTTTATAGTCATCAACCTAAAACAGCGCATATCTCAACAACAACTGGGTTCCACAATAGTGAGTGGATACCACCATGACCAGAAAAATTGCCCCTATCATCCTGTATACTTGAATTTTTTTGAAATATGGGTTGTTTCCATTCTATGTCTAAATAAAGCATATCTTAATGTCACTGCAGATTACTATAAAATAAACATGTATTCCAGGCAAACAAAGTATATGAGATTGTTGGGGCAATTATTCTGGTTGTGGAAAAAATTGGGGGATAGTGTAGAAACAGGATATTCATTGGGATACAGGTTGATTTAGGTTGACAAGTGTAAATTTCAAGAAATTTGCAAGAAACCTCCCTGAAACATGGATTCACTCATATTCTTTTAATCTGAAATCAATCAAAAAATTGCCCCAACATTGCTATAAACTTTGTTTGCCTGGAATACATTTTTATTTTACAGTAATCTATAGTGATATTAAGATATACTTTATTTGGACATAGAGTGGAAACAACACATATTACAGAAAATTTAAGTATACAGGATGATAGGGGCAATTTTTCTGGTCATGGTGGTATCCACTCACTATTGTGGAACTGAGTGGTTGTTGAGATATGAGCGGTTTTAGGTTGACAAGCATAAAACATAAAACAATTTTGCCGACGCGCGTTTTCTCACTTTTTTGCAAACGATAATATTAACACTCCAGGCAAATACATCTTCCTCGACTTGCTCACTCCATCCACCCGCATATCCTCAATGTCCTCCCTTCTTGTCCAGATCAGGATATGCACGACCATACTTCTCTCTCCATAACCACCACCACCCAAATACCTCCCCCCACTCCCACTCCTACTCCTATCCCCTTCGGAACCAGAGACTCTTCTCCAGTCTTGTGCCGTTCCTCATATCAGCACCAAAAGAAACAGGTCCAGCCTGCCTAAAAGAT
>ML179865.1:0-16554 GCA_004369135.1 Dendrothele bispora CBS 962.96 | reverse complement strand
TGCCGCCAATGAAGGTCACAGGTGAAGGATATCTTCCTGAAGTTCCATTAGTAATGGGTGACGTTGTTGGGAGAACCGTGCCCACCGCTCGAAACAGGGAAGGTAAGGAAAGGTTGAGAAAGGATGGTGGAGTGGGTAGGAAGCAACGATTCCTTCTCCTACGTGTGAACGTGTTGAGACAATCACCGATGCTGTCATCATCGATTTTGGGACATTGAGGGCTTGGGTGGTCTAGAGAGAGAGTTTTTGAGAGATCAAATCAATCCGAAAATCGAGTATAAGTACTGGAACAAAAATAAACAAGTAGACAAGTAGAAAGTATACATAAAGAGAGAAAGATGACAGGAAAAAAAGGTTTGAACAAATTTTTATGGTAAAACTCACCATTATCCACAGGTATACCCAGAAACGTTCCACTCACCAACCCACCCTCATGTCTCTTCGTCAATCTGTCCGGATTGAAATTCTCATTAAACGCGTCCTTGTAATGGTTTCTGCACTATTGCATGATACCCTATATGAGTACTAGTAAGATGAAACCGACGACACCACTTACTATCCCACTGGTGTTGAAAGAGGAAGAAGAATCGGAGTTGGTGGACAAGGTGATGATCGTGTCTGGAGATAAAACAGAGGAGATGGAGGTGGACATAGGTGCTAACTCAGCTGTTGTCAGATACTTGACTAAGAAAGGGATTGACAAGAGAGAAGGGGGAGCAGGTTAACAATGTACCAAGTAGATGGAAACACGCAGTGAGGTACCCACAGAATAGTCGTCACTACGACGGCCATCTGAGGTGTTGTCAGTCGTACTCATCGAGAAAGGCTCGCATGAGTTGGAATGAAGGGGTGGGGCACTTGAACTATTGCCGCATGTGCCTTCAATCTCCGGGGCATAGAGCTGGGCGGAGGAGCTTGAGTGGAATAGTCAGAAGGAGTTGATGGCGATGACGGGAGAAATTGTTCAGAAGATGATGAAAGAACTGCGTTGAATCAATTGAGTCTCCTCGTCAACCTGTCCCAGATCAAATTCCCATCGAACGCATCATTATAACGGTTTCTTCTCCCGCATGAGTAAAAGCAAAAGCAACGAGACCGTCATCTCTACTGACGGCTCTACCCACTAATGACTGTGCCAGTGTTAATACCAGAAAAAGGAATTGGAGGAGTCAGAGTCGGTGGGAGAGGTGATATTAGCGCCTGAAGGTAGGACGGTGGTGAAAGTAGTGCCAAAGAGAGGGACGACCCGACTACTGTTGCATGCTCGACTGCAAATGGACACGGATAAGAGTAAGAAGGTCGATGCAAATAGTTTGTAAAGACAAGGATCTAGATGGAAGCGGGTACTCACAGGATAGTCAACACCAGTCGTGCTCAATGACAGATGATCAAGTACCAGGACCAATCAGCTATTGCACAGCTTAGGAGTGGAGAGATTATTGATGGTCGACGAGACCGACTCATGTTCGGAAGAAGCCATGTCAGACACGTGCACCGTCTCTCAGCGTTTTCCGACATGAGTTCAATTGGATTATCTCATCCTGACACCGTTGCTTAAGCTTGTTTTTGCCAAATTCATGAACAACGTTTTGTCTATAACGAGTGGAACGTCTTTGCAATGACAAAATCAGAAGATCTGTTCATACAAATAAAAAAGGAACGTAGTCATAAATTTGAGAGACAGTAACTTGCATAAACCACGTTCATGCTGTTCAGTCATATCATCTAAGTACAGCTTTTTGGCATGGGTTGGGGCTGGTAGGGTGAATGTTAAAAAAAGATGTGTGTTCTCGTAACTTTCATTTTCTCCATCACATCACGCGGGACCATGTCTATGTAGTCATCTGTTCACGAGGCTGTCGGGATATGACTGTTTTCATGCATTGCATATTCAATTCTTCCATCAAGAATCGACACCATATACGTCTTCAGTCACATTTTTTATCAGCTTAGACTACTTTTAAGTACTTATCACAATATGAACGAACAGCTATCCATATCTACATGCTGTAGTAAATCCTCCTTGATTACGGGGTAACAGTTCAGCCCTGCTAATATCACGGAATTAAACTACAAAAATTCCAATTACCGAGCCCATCTCAAAGGAACCTTGAGTGAAAAAATCTTCATGTGTATGTACTCGAAAAACTTGAAATTCTTAATGGAAAAAGCAGTGTTTTCTTATCTTTCTCCATCAGGCTTCTTCACTAAGATCAAATCAAGAGATCAGAGAAGTAGTTGGACCGTAACCTCAATGAGAACCAATGCTATGACAACTGATACACTGCCGCCTTTCATTTGAGTTGCTAGATAATTGCAATATACTAGTGCAAGGCTTGATGGACTCTTATATATCCAGATTATCGGAACATCCTACAGTCCACAGCATCCTACCCAGGTTCCCATCATGCTCTTCTTATATGCACTAGCACACCCTCTACCTTCACTTCTTTCATTAACCAACGAATCGCTGCCTTCTCCTGAAGCATCGCTGGAGGCCCTGAACAGCTGTTCTGACATTAATTCTTGCAGGACAGTTGAAGAAATTTTGTACAGCTGCCTTGCAGTTGTGTTTGCTTGCACCTGGGTCGCTATTCATCCGAATATTCCAAGACGTTTTGAATATGACGTTGATGATCCTGATGAGATCGAAGACTCTTTTACAATCTCCTCGGCACGTGTGTTTGCACAAGATGTTATCACTATGATCTTGTCACTTCTGGCCCCGGAATTGATCGTACTTTGGGCCTTGAGGCAATGGTTCGCTTCAAGACAAATTGCAAAGAAGTATAGCCGTAAGTCTCGTTTTATATCCTAAGTTTTTTTCTCTATACTCAAAGTATCGATCGATTCACAGAGTACGGTTGGACAAAGACCCACGGCCATTTCTTGATCATGGGTGGTTTCGCACTTTTCGAAGATGGTAGATATAAGTGTACTCTCGCGGACAAAGATGAGTTTGAGTTGTTCATGATATCTGGAGTCCAGATAGAGGAGCAGAATATACGACACCAGATTGAATCTCAAAATTCAGTATGTATTTGAACTCAGTTACCCAATACGCTTTTGTAAAGTTTAACACGTAACAGCAAGGAGAAAAAACCAAGCGATCACCAGAAGGGGGCAGACCCGAAGATTACAATTCGCAATCTGGAGATCCCCTACATCCTGACGACAGCACGCAGGATGCGGATGCTCCTCAGTCTGAATCCGTCCCCTTGTCTGTGCCTTCTGGGGAGCCCTCGGAAGCAACATGCTTATTGGAGTTCCTGATTCAGCACAAATATATCGAGATCACCGAAGACGAGATTAACGCCAAGAGTAAGACAGATTTCCTGACAAAATCCATTGCTGTTGTACAAACTACTTGGTTCATCCTTCAATGTATTGCACGCAAGACCGAAGGACTTGTGGTTACTGATTTGGAAATCGTCACAGTCGCCTTTGCTTTGTTAAACATCGCGACATACGTTTTGTGGTGGAATAAACCACAACGAATCCGGTATCCTGTTAAAATCGATTACTGCAGAAGCCATACCACGAGCAAAGTTAAAGTCAAAGATGATAGGAAGGGCGGAGTTAATGTTATTTTAGCTATCCCTTGGAAGAGTTTTACAGGTTGGATAGAAGAAACCTGGGAGGAGTCGAACGAGCATTCATGGCCTGTCCACGTCATTCGTTTCCTACTTTGGGACGTCCCTCGCCGGAATACATTCTCGGACAGCATTTTAAATCTGTCCATCGGTCAAGATTCCTACCAGACAGGATTAGAGGACATTCCTCTCAGTTTAGATTTCACCATCATCTCTCTCTTCCTTGTCTTTGGTGCTATTCATTGTACCCCTTGGAATTCCACCTTTCCAACCCCTACAGAACAACTTCTTTGGCGCGTCTCCGCTGTTACAGTGACTGCTTTCCCTTTGGTATGGTTCCCCTTGTTTGGAGTTTATCAATTCTTTGATGATTACCACGATGACTCCCTGACCATGAACCTGATTGACACGGTGGCGAATGGAATTATAGTCATTTTCCTCCTGCCTTTGGCGTATATTTGGGCCAGGATCACTCTTATCGTCATCGCGTTCACGGAACTACGGGCACTTCCTCCCAGTGCGTATCAGACTGTGGACTGGGCAAGATTTATCCCGCATATCTGAAGTGGACTGGACAGTGGAGAAATGATGTTTACACGCTGTTTCACATGGCAGGAAGAACTTTACGAGGGTATTGAGCTTGATAGCTGTTGATCAGCGATTGTGCATTTATGCTACTGCATTTTTGATTATGACTATGACTGTACGGAACGCGAAGTAGTAAGTAGGACTATAGGAATATAAGCACTTACTATACTTTATATGTACCCATCGTGTTTGTGTAGGACCAAACTGATTCAATCTATCTATTTGTCTGGTAGACAGATTGCTGGGAACCGAATCAGTATTACTACATTATCCAGGACACGACCTTTTCTTAGTTGAAGTTGAACGTAAATGAAATGTAACTCATAATAAATACTAGTCACATCACTTAGGTCGGCTGATACTAGGTATTCGAGTCTAGTTTGGAGTTACTAGTAGTCAAACAGACAAGAAAGAAATTGTTGGTTTGATTTGCTAGCTATAGATATATGAAGATTGAAATGAATACATTCTCATCTTTATCGTAAGTAAGAACTAGCGCACGAAAGATGACAAGAAATGGAGTAAATTGAGAACCGAAAAATATTTACTGGTAAACAAAAGTCGAGGGAACTGCTCGTAGCCGTAGCCGTAGACGTGACGGAGAGTGGCTGACAATTGACGCGAGTCGAATAAGACAAACGATGTATAATAACGGACGTGAAAAACGTTACATAAAAAGAACGAAACGAATTTGAAAGCAGATAAACAACGGTCGTAACAAGGAAAGCAACCTAGCTAAACGAGAGGAAGAGAAGGAACAATAACAGGTAATAGCGAGTCTCTGTAAAGTTCTGAAGACGAAAAGTGTCTAGACAAAAGGGAAAGAAAGGAATATTGCAAAAAGCACATAGATAAAGAAATTAAATACTAATTCGTAGTGTACATGTAGGGCGAAGAAAAACAGGAGTCCTATGTATGTACGTACAATGTTGAGTCATAGATAGTAACGAGGTAGAGGGTAGTAGATAAAGTAGGTTCGTTTGCAAAAAAAGAAGAAACAGAAAAAGTCATATTCCCTTCCCTTCCCTAACTTCTTTGGACTTGGCTTTGGTTATCAGAGCGAGCATTAAATTCGAATTTTCATTCTTTCTGAGTTATATCTGTGACTTCTGCGGCTCCTCTTCCTTCGACTGATAAATTCCTCTTCCCTTTATTTTTAATTATCTCTACATACCGTCCCTCGTTCACTCCCTTCAGGCGTTTTGAGTTGTTGAGGTTCCGGAACCCTTCCTCCATCTCGGTGCACCAAGACGCCAGATGGATTGGGGCCGTCTCGAGGTGCCGGTTTACCCCCTGATGGACCTAAATTAGTCGAGTTAAACTAGTCCGAAGAAAAAACAAAAAAAGAAAGGTTGATATATCAGTACACATACCTTGTTGCGCTCCAGGTCCACCAGCCAAATATAACCTCCTCGCTTCTTCAGTCCATCCACCGGCATACCCTCCTTGTCCACCCTCTTCATCCAAATCAGGGTTATGCACAACCATACTTCGTTCTCCATAACCGCCGGAATATCTCCGCTTCCACTCCTATCCCCTTCAGAACCGGAGAACCTCCTCAGTCCTTGTGCCGTTCCTCCTCCTCCTCCCATACCACCAAGAGCTGCAGGTCCAGGTCCAAAAGCACCAAACTGTTGCTGTTGTTGTTGCTGCTGTTGCCAAGACGAAGGTCCATGATGTCCATACGCCTCCTTCTCTTTCGCCAACCTCCCAGCCGTCATCATCCCACCAGGTCCATTCGAAGATTGAGAACTCGACACAACAGAAGGCGCTCGTCCTCCTCATTGCTGACCACCCGCAGCACCAGCTCCAACCCCAGCCGCAGCCAAAGCAGGAGGTAAACTGTAATTATGATTATAAAATAAATCCGTATTATTCGTTCCTGCCAACGAAGGTCCAGGTGAAGGATGTCTTCCCTTGTCCTTGAGGTCCATGACAATCGATGTTATTAGGATACCCGTAACTACCTCCACCACTCGACCCTGTATTGTGAGAGGGGAAGGGGAAGTAGGAGAAGTAGGGGAGGCTGAGGAAGGATGGTAGAGTGGGTAGGGAGCGACGATTCCTCCTCCTACGGTGGATGCATTGAGACAACCGCCCATGCCGTCGTCGTTGAGTTGGGCCATTAGAGGGTTTGGATGGTCTAACAGAGAGGTTTAAGAGGTAGAATTAGTACGAAATTTCGTTGGGGACATATATAGAGAAAGAAAAGATAAATTGAGGTAAGTAGCAGGAGAAACGAACGTATATGTGCATATATAGAGAGAAAAAAGTCCAAAAACCCTCGAGAGCGCAGTGCAGCAGCAGCCAAAAACTCACCGTCATCAACAGGCTGCCAGGCATATATAGTAACGTCCCACCATACCACCTTCAGATCTTTTCGTCAACCTACCTGGATCGAAATTCCCGTCTAACGCGCCATTATAACAATTTCTTCTCCATCTCATAATACCCCATGTGAGCAAGATCGAGGCAATGAGACCGATGACACCGCCTACGACACCACCTACTATCGCTCCGGGGTTGGAAGAAGAGGAAGAAAAGTTGGAGGAATCGGAGGTGGTGTTTGAGATGATAGTTGTGCCTGGAGGGATGACGGAAGAGGTGGAAGTTACTTGACATCTGACCGTTGTCGGGTATTCGACTAGAAGTATAAGTAAAAGAATGGATGAGATAATGGAGAGGCGAGGGGAAAGGAGGTAAGTGACGTGTCATGTAGACGACAGAGACAAAGACAATGAAGTTGACTTACAGAACAGCCGTCACTATCAATACTTCGGTTGTACATGAAGACGAGGTTTGAGATGAACGGGAATCAGTGACAGGTGGAGCGGTTGCGCCGTTTTCGACTTGTTGTTGTTGTCTTCACCTCTGGTTGTAGAACTAGGAGGACTACCTTGGCCAAAAGAGTCAGAAAGTGCGTAGGTTGTCAGTTGCTCGTGAGGGTAATCGATAGTTGTTCGGGAGACAAGATCAATATTCAATTTGACAATGTTTGTCGTCACCAGAAAGCCGGCAACGGTGCCGAGTCCCGGCAGCCCCTGAGTTTACGACCATACACCAATTATTGATCTCTTTTTTCACCTTGCACTATTATGAGGCGAGAAATCTATCGATTTTTATGCACATGGAAAAAGGCCACATGCCGCAGTCAAAAAAAATGGAACAAACTCCCTAGGCACGAGCATCAAGCAAACGACTTGAGCTACTAGTAAAAGATGAATCGATGACCGCTCTCCATCGTTGCTTGCTTAATTATGCCCTCCAAATGTCTGATGATGGAACAACATACAGCATGTCTGCCATCCCGCTGGGATTGGCTACTGCAAAAATTATCATGCCCTGATTACCGCTGGCGAAGCTGAAGAAACAGAAACAGAAATTTGGGGTCAATTGAAAGCTCTTTGTGCATAGCTTTTTCAGCAAATCATTGCCGTTCAAAAAGCCTCACAGAATGGCTACTGGGGCTTGGATAATTTGATTAGATTTCTGTGGCTCGTTCTTGTCCTTGTTTTCCTAATTCACATCACCTTGTATGCGCTGCTGCCGTAGCCACCATTTCCGAGTCTGGCAGTCTCATCATTGTTGTATAATCTATCCGCATTTTCGCGTTAAGCTGATCTTCCTGTGGATAGCCTTGAAGAAAAGTGCTAATCTAATGAGTAGTGGAACTGACTATCAGACGGGATCGAAATCTGATTCTTTCAGGTTATATCTCATCTTTTATCCGAGTTTTTCTACTCCTTGAATTTAGCGGTATTCATTGTATCTCTTGAAATTTTATCTTTCCAGTTCATACAGGATCCTTTGACACATCTCTCCTCTTAAAGTGACTGCTTACCCTTTTGCATCAATATCATTCACCTTGTTTATAGCAGTAGGAATTTTTGCGGGTGGCATATTGGAAACAGTCGGGAAAGTGATTGGAGTTTTAGTTGCTACAAGCTTTCACTCACAGGATGGTCAACACCAGTGCCCGATGACAAATGATAATCGATAAAGTCTCGGATGAACCAGAACCAGACGGTAGAGCCATTGTTAATTATTTTCTTTGCTCAGCTCAGTGAATGGGAGGGACAGAAGGTGGATTATTGATGGTCGACGAGAAGAGGCGGGTTGTTCAGAAGAAGCTGTGTCAAAGAAACTTTGATCGACCGTCTGTTCGCATTTTACTTATCAGTTGTCCTGACACCGCTGCTTGTTTTTGTCAAAGTCATGAACAGCGTTTTCGTCCCTCTATTACGATTGGAACGTCTTTGCAATGGCGAAATCAGAAGACCTGCTCATATGAATACAAAGAAGTAGACAGCAGGCATGAAGAACATCCATTCAGTCATATCATCTTGCTGGGTTAGTGGGGCTAAACAAAAAAGAACAAGGCGTTTTCTGGAAACTTCCATTTTCTCCATCACAACACGCGGGACCTTGTCTGTGTAGGCATCCGTTCACGAAGCTGTGGGGATGTGACTGTTTTCATGTCCGCATTCAATTCTTCCATTCAAGAATCAGCACATATACCTCTTCTCAATCTCACCTTGTACTACCATCTTTTCAATCTCACCTTGTACTACCATCATTTTAATCTCACTTTATACTACCGTCTTATCGATCTCACTTCGTACTACTGTCTTATCAATCTCACCTGGTGCTTTGGTCTTCTCAATACCCCTTTGTACTACGGCATTCTCAATCTCACCTTGTACTACAACCTTCTCAATCTCACCCTTGTACTAAGTACTGTCTTCTCGGTCTCACCTTGTACTACTTATGGTAATGAATACGAACTTCAAACGGCTATCCATATGCATATACCGTAGTAGATCCTCTCTAGTTCCGTGACTATGGTTTCAGCCCTGTTAATATCATAGAATTGAACTAAAATCAAAAATAAAATTCCAATTGCCAAATCCATCTGAGAGGCCAAGGAACTTGGGTGAAAAAATCTTCTTATGTTATATTTACTTAAAATTCTTTCATGAAAAAAGCAGTGTTTTCTTATCTTTTTGTCCATCAGGCCTTCACTAAGATTAAATCAAGAGATCAGACAAGGAGTTAGGCGCCAGCTGATACACTGCCGCATTTCATTTGACTTGCTAAACATACCAGTAATTCTGATGGACTCTTATATATCCTGATATCAGAGCATCCTACAGTCCACGACATCCTACCCAGACTCCTATCATGCCGCTCTTACTATATGCACTCGCCCGCCCTCTAGTACCTTCTCTTCTTGCTTCAACCAACAACGGATCGTTGCCTTCTCCTGAAGCGTCTCTGGAGGCCCACAACAGTTGCTTCGACATTAGATCTTGCAGGACAGTTGAAGAAATTTTGTACAGCTGCCTTGCGGTTGTGTTTGCTTGCACCTGGGTCGCTATTCATCCGAATATCCCAAGACATTTTGATGTTTCTAAGTGGGATTCTCCTGAGGTCGCAGACTCTTTTACAATTTCCTCGGCCCGTGTGATTGCACAAGATGTTATCACTATGCTCTTGTCACTTCTAGCCCCGGAGTTGATCATACTTTGGGCCTTGAGGCAATGGTTCGCTGCAAGAAAAATTGAAAAGAAATATAACAGTAAGTCTCGTGTTATATTCTAAGTTTTGTTCTCTATACTTAAAGTATCAATCGATTCACAGAGTACGGTTGGACAAAGACCCACGGCCATTTCTTAATCATGGGCGGTTTCGCACTTTTCGAAGATGGTAAATATGTGTATACTCTCGAGGACTCAAATGAGTTCAGGCCGTTAAGGACGATCTGGGAACCCGGAGCCCGGATAGACGAGTGGAATCTACGACACCAGATTGAATCCCAAAATTCAGTAGGTATTTGAACTCGGTTGCCCAATAGGCTTTTGCAAAGTTTAACACGTAACAGCAAGGAGAAAAAACAAGGCGACCCTCACAGGAAGGTAGACTCGAAGATTGCAATTCGCAATCTGGAGGTCCTCCAGATCCTGACGACAGCACCCAGGATGCGGATGCTCCTCAATCTGAATCCGCTCCCCTGTCTGAATCTTCTGAGGAGCCCTCGGAACCAAGATGCTTAGTAGAATTCCTAATTCAACACAAATATATCGACATCACCGAGGACGAGATCACTGCCAGGAGCAAAACAGATTTCCTGACAAAATCCATCGCTGTTGTACAAACTACTTGGTTCATCCTTCAATGTATCGCACGCGTAACTGAAGAACTTGTAGTTACCGATTTGGAAATCGTCACAGTCGCCTTTGCTTTGTTAAACATCGCGACATATGTTTTGTGGTGGAACAAACCACAACGCGTCCGGTACCCTGTTAAAATCGATTACTGCAGAAGGCATTCCAAGAGCGAAATCACAGTCGAAGAGGGTAGGTCAGCTTGGGAGAGCTCTACAAGTTGGATCAAGGGGAGAGTTGAGGCTATGTTATCGCTAACCTCCAAGTTTCGTGATAGGTTGTTTCAGAGAAGGACTAGATCAGCTTGGAAGAGCTTCACAAGTTGGATACAAGGAATCTGGGATGTCATTTCGGACGCCGATTTTAATGACATCCTTCTCAGTACTCCACTCGCGCCCAGCATTACTCAGCTGTCTACTGGTGAAGGCTCCTATTATACAGGATTAGAGCTCGATGATCCTTCCAGTATAGTATATCCAGCTATCCCTTTCTTCCTTGTATTTGGCGGTGTTCATTGCGCCCCTTGGAATTCCACCTTTCCAACCGATACGGAACAACTTCTTTGGCGCGTCTCCGCTGCTGCAGTGACTGCTTTCCCTTTGGTGTGGTTCTCCTTGTTGAGGGTTCTTCTATTCCTTAATGGTTACGGATGGACAACGACCAGAGACCGGATTGACAAGGGGATTATCTTTATGGTCGCTTTCTTCCTGCCTTTGGTGTATATTTGGGCAAGGGTCACTCTTATTGTCATCGCGTTCACGGAACTACGGGGACTTCCTCCTAGTGCATACCAGACTGTGGACTGGGCAAGATTTATTCCGCATATCTGAACTGGACTGGACAGTGGAGGAACATAGTTTACATACTGTCTCACATGGCGGGAATAGGAACTTTACGAGGATATTGGACTTGATAGCTGTTGATCATTTATGTTGCTGCATTTTTGGTTATGTAGGACTACAGGACATGTAAGGACATATAAGCACTTACTATACTTCATTTGTACCCATCGTGTTGGTATAGGATCGAACTAGTCCATATATCATCTATTCGTCTGGTACACGGATTGCTGTGAACCGAACCAGTATTACATTAGGGCACGATAGTATTTTCAGTCGAGGTTAAACGTAAGAAAGATGCAACTCGTAATAAGTACTAGTCACATACTTTAAGTGGAATGATACTAGGTATTTGAGTTCAACTTGGAATCAGTCAAACAGCCAAAAAGAAATTGGTTGTTTGACTTGATAGACATATAAAGATTGACATACCGTAACATTTCTCATCATAAGTATGCCTTCAAGATCTAGCGCATGAAGGGTAATAAGAAATAAATAGTTACTAGTAAACAAAAGTCGAGGGAGCTGCTCGTAGCCGTAGACATAGACGTAGAGAGTGACTGACAGTATGATTGACGCGAGTCGAGAGGACATAAGACAAACGATATATGGTAACGGACGTGGAAAACGTTACATAAAAGAAAGAAAGAAATTGAAAGCACCCAAACAACGTCGTAACAAAGAAAACAACTTAACTAAACGAGAGGAAGAGAAGGAACAATAACAGATGATAGCGAGTCTCTGTGTAAAAGTTCTGAGGACGAAAAAGCGTCTAAACAAAAAAGAAAGAAAGAAATATTGCAAAAAATACATAGATAAGAAAAGCTAAATTAAATACTGATTCGTAGTGTAGAGAGCGAGGAAAAACAGGAGTCCTGTGTGGATTTGAAGAGTCGTTGCATGTACGTACACGTTAAAGTCATAGGTAGTTTGGAGGTAGAGGGTGGTAGATGGTTTGCAAAAAGAAGAAACAAAAAAAGTTCATATCACCTTCCCTTCCCCAACTCCTTTGGACTTGGCTTTGGTTATCAGAGCGAGGGTAAATTCGAATCTCCTAATTATATCTGTCACTTCCGGGTTCTTCTTCCTTCGACTAATAATTCCTCTTGGCTTCGTTTTTAATTACGTCTAATCACCGCCACTCGGGCACTCCCTCCTCTGTCCACACTCGCTCCTCCCTCCCCACCACCACCACCGCCACCACCACCTTTTCCGTTCCTCGGTCGCTCATCCCCGTCCAAAACCAAACTATCGTATGTAGGAGGAATCTCCTCGGGCCCTGCAGGTGTCTCAGGTTGTTGAGGTTCCGGAACCTTTCCTCCATCTCGGTGCACCAAGACTCCTGATGGATTAGGGCCGTCTCGAGGTGCGAGTTTACCCCTGATGGACCTAAGATGAACGAGTTATATAAGCCCAAAGAAAAAAGAAAAAGCAAGGTTAACATATAACACATACCTTGTTGCGCTCCAGGTCTATGCTGCTCAAATTGTACAAAAATTATTCCCCCGCACAACTCCATTTTTTCCCGCACCTAAGAGGTAGAAGTTCCCGCACCTAAGAGGTAATTCCCGCACCCAAGGCACACTTTCACAACTCCCACAAGATCTTTCAGTCCCTTTAGCTTACATTGAAGTTTATAAGCTTACGATTCAAGTCTAGAGAATATTCAATTTTGCACGAACATTGAAAATTATCATAACTGTCACAAAATGTGACAGAAATCAGAAATAGAAGTCACTCATGTCACGGCTCTGGAGCATGTCACATAAAGTCACATTCCTGTCACGCAGTAGCATCGCGTGATTCGCGTCCTGTCACGTCAGACGCGCCAGATCACGTGAAAAAATAAACAAACAACAATTCCCACAGGCTCGCCAACAGCCGACGCCGTCTTCTCTGACCTTCAACTCCTTCCCTCGCGTTCTCTGTCCAATTTATTTCTTCATCTCCAGCTTTATTTCGACACTATCTGCTTCTCACAGTGAAGCATTGATGACCCGAATGCCACACATCAAGTTATCAACACTTTGAAGATATCGCGTGCTCTTCGAGCAGTCCTCGAGCCTGGAACAGTGAAAGTAAACAACGATGAGGTTATGGAATGGATTGCATCGGTGCGTTCGTTATTCAAACTGATATCTACATTTTTTAATGTGTTACATTTCTACTTGGTACCTTCGAGTCTGCTTTGAGGGTCTGCCCTTTTTGTCAATAGCGCCATTCAAAATTCATGACACATGTCAGGCGGTCCTTTACATGGGTTCACTAGTCCCCTTGCCTACCTTTTTCCACTTGCCTATGCTTGCCATGAACTTTGCACTCTACAACACTCCCCTCGGTGTTATCGTTGATTGGTTTTTAAATAAATACTACACCGTAGTATTAGATTTATGTATATGTATCTATTTCTATTGTAACGCAATAAATATGAGCTCGAAAATATCTTTCCCAGTCATGGTGGACACTGTTCTTGAAGAAAGTGCAGGAAAATAGAGTGTAGGTGTGGGAAGTAGAGTGAGGGTGCGGGAAATTGAATGTGTAGGTGCGGGAAATATAGAGTGTAGGTGCGGGAAACAAAGGGTGTAGGTGCGGGAAGCAGGAGGTGTAGGTGCGGGAAATAATGGAGTTGTGCTGGGAACTTGACTAATAATTTTTGTACAAAATGAACAGCATACAGGTCCACCAGCCAAATAACATCCTCCTCACTCCATCTACCCGCATACCCTCTTTGTCCTCCCTCCTCATCCATATCAGGGTTATGTACGACCATACCTCGTTCTCCATAACCATCACCCGAGTACCTCCCACCACTCCCACTCCCACTCCCGCTCTGTCCTTGCGCAGGTCCTCCCATACCGCCAACAGCAGCTGTCCAGGTCCAAAAGGACCAAACTGTGCGCCCCTGTGCGCCTCCTGCTCCTCCTTGCTGTTGCTGCTGTTGTTGTTGCCAAGTTGAAGGTTCATGATGTCCATAAGCCTCTTTTTTCTTCGCCAACCTCCCAGCTGTCATCATCCCACCAGGACCATTCGAAGATTGAGAAGATGATACAACCGAAGGAACTCGTCCACCCCCACCACTACCTCCTTGTTGACCTCCGGCTTGATGATGCGCATATGCCACGGCACCAGCAGCTCCAACCCCAGTCGCAGCCAAAGCAGGAGGTACACTATAACAAAACGAATCCGTATTATTCGTTCCTGCGAACTAAATCTAGGTGAAGGATATCTTCCTGGTCCTTGTTCTTGAGGTCCATAAAGATTGTCGTTATTAGGATACTCGTGACTTCCTCCCCCACTCGACCCTGTGTGGTGAGAAGGTGTAAGGGCAACACCTGCTAGGTGAGGAATACACTCAACAACTGCAGGAGGGGATCCAAAGAGAATATATAATGAGATAGATACAAGACAAGTAAACAACTACTGACCTGCAGGAGGGGATCCAAAGAGAAAAAGCTCAAGGGATCCTATCTGCAGGATGCACTGTCTATGTGGAAGGCATGTGAACAAGTGACTAATACTATACAGGATTAGGTAAAGTCACACTGAGTCTCAGTGTCACAAGTCATGTGAGGTCATGAGTGATGTGACACTGAGACTCAGTGTCACAAGTCATGTGAGTCACTTGAGTGACGTGACACTGAGACTCAGTGTCACATCACTCTAAATCTCTTGTCACACAATGACTGATGAGAAACCTAAAGGTCTGAGGAAAGGAAGATGTAAGTCCAACAGAATCTGAGAAGCAAGGATTCAAGGATGTACAGTGAAAGGGAATGTAAGTATAAGTCAAATGGAAGGAGATGAGAAAAATAGCAAAAGGTGAAAAGGAAAATAGTGAAAAGAAAGATAGTAGTGAGAAGGAAGACAGTCCCCTTACATCACCCCCCAACTAGACTGCGGCGACCCGACGCAGAGCGCCAATCAGAGGAAAAATCAGCTGGTGAAATTCTGAGACGTTGGATATACCTAGGTGCAGCAGGGAATTTCTGATGGAAATCAGCAATAGCCCCCTGAGCATTTTCCAAGTTCTCCACAGACTCCCAAGAGTCATCCTCAGGTCCATAACCTTTCCATCTAACCTTGTACTGCAGTTTCTTCCATCGTCCCCAGATACGGCTGTCTAAAATCTCCTCTACAGAAAATTCCAATTCTCCATCAATCACTTCAGGCTCTGGAGGGGGAGGAGGGACACGACCAGAGATTGGGTCTGGGAGGCAGAGATCAAGTTTGATGACAGGAAATACAGGGTGGATACGCTTCATAGATGGAGGAAGCTTCAGTTTATAGGCTCCCTTTCCAACAACCTTCTCAATGGTATAAGGACCCAACCATCGATGTGAGAGTTTGCGGGAAGGCCGGGTGGTGCTGATATCAGAGCTGTCTAGCCAAACACGATCCCCAGGCTTGAACTCTGGTGCAGGTGAACGTCGTCGGTTGTAGTATTGAGTATACTCTGATTTAGCTTTTGAAAGTGCAGCCTTGGCTTCTTCACATCCTGCCCGTATACGATCCACAAATGTATTAACATCAGGAACCCCAGAACGATGAACATGTGGCTCAAAGCCCATCCTAGGATTTCGGCCAGTGTCAACCATGAAAGGGGTCTGCTGAGTGGATGAATGAACATGGTTGTTGATTGTGAACTCAGCAGAAGGAAGAAGGTCATCCCAATCATCTTGGCGTTCATTGACAAAAAGACGGATGTACTGCTCCAGCTCTTGATTGACACGTTCAGTCTGACCATCAGTCTGTGGATGATAGGCAGTGGAAAGCTCCTGCTTGACACCAGCCAGTCGACAAAGCTCAGTCATGAACTCAGCAATAAACTGAGGGCCACGATCAGATCTGACTGACTTGGGCATTCCATGATGCTTCCATACATCTCTATAGAAGATGCGTGCAGCTCCCTCTGCTGTCACCGTATTGTGGGTATGAGAGAGGTGAACCCGTTTTCCCAGCATGCATACACACACCATGATTGCATCATATCCATGTGCCTCTGGAAGTTCAGTGATAAAGTCAACTGAGACTGATTCCCAAGGCTCATTAGGAGTGGCAGATGGAACAAGCTCTCCAATGGGTAAATGACGGCGAACCTTGGTGCGGAGGCAAAGGTCACAGGTACTGGTGTACTGTCCAATAAACCGGGACATCTGTGGCCACCAATAGTTGCGAGAGACAAGTTCTAAAGTCTTGAACCGTCCAGGATGACCAGCAACTTTGGAATCATGATGTTGAGCAACAACACGACGCCGAAGATCATGGGAAGGTGGAACATAGATCTTGCCATGGAAGTATAGAAGTCCTTCACGTTCATCCCATTCTGAACTTCGAATAGAACGAGTGTGAGACTTGCGCAACTCATGAACA
>ML179864.1:0-45668 GCA_004369135.1 Dendrothele bispora CBS 962.96 | reverse complement strand
TACCGATATTATTAAATCCGAAATGTTCAGGATACTTCGTGGAACCCGTGAGTCCTGTGTCTCCTCAAGATCTATCTGCCAGGGTCGAGCTCAAGTGGTCGTAAAAAAAACCAGCTAAAGTGGATGGAACCTTTTCTCGAGTCAGGAGAAGTTGCAGGAAAAATCATCTGTCCTAATCAACGATGTGCAGCCAAGTTGGGAAACTATGATTGGGCAGGAGTTGGTTGTGGGTGTCAGGAATGGGTTACGCCTGTGAGTGATATATACCTTTTTCAATTGATCGCAAAAAGATGGGGTTAACTTGGGTGTCTAGGGATTTTGCATTAACCGGTCCAAGGTTGACGAAGTGATGTAGAATACTTACTTATTTACTAGAAACTGTCTTTTTCAGGTAAGGTCAACTTGAGACTACGGCGCCGGGAGTATGGCATTATCGTTCCATCCGGTGGTGACGGGTGTAACATCGATGCATCAATGTTACAAGGCGAAAATACAAGCTAAAGTTTCTGTATTGAAAGGCTCTTTGAACTTTCCATTTTCGCAGGCCGATTTATCCATTCAGAATACTAAATAGTCTCGCATCGCGAGCAGTACACTACCAACACTGCAGTTTCCAGCCCACGATGCACGGACTTGGTCAACTTCACAGTATCCCTTGTTGTAATATTTATTCATACCTCCAAGAGGGTATGTTGCAAATACAGTTTAACGATACAGTGGCCTGATGAAGGATAGTCAATTCGAATGCTGGGATATTTTATGGGGAATATCAGGACTTGCCTCTTCGACTTCTAACAGACCTAGGCCTCAACTCTCCGAGTTAAAATAGCCGCCTAGGGCCAAATAAACGAGGGTTTCGGGACTTCATGAATGTCTTGTTCCGCTTTTCAGCCAGTAGATTGGACGGATTTAAAGCCCTCGACAGGTCGAACGCGGACACATCGGTTCGCCATCGACGCTCTTTCATTGGCCTGCCGTAACTTCAATTAATCGTTCGATGCATCCTGCTTGCTATTTGACATGCAGGCTTCTTTGAAGTTCTTGGGATACACTTGCCTTTCTGATTTCTTAGTCCTTGCTCTCACGATTATCGCGAAACCCTGGCCCTTGTCAATCTTCACGGTCGTGACAGACCGCTGCACTGTTTTGGAATACATCTTTCCGAAGACCATAATATTAACACCAACTCAGATTAAAATAGCGGTCATGGCCTTATTTGCTTTCCTTGATTCAGACGCGCTCTTCGTCGATCCTAGCCACCGTTGGTCTTTCAAGTTTTCTTGCGTGGCAGGGCTCAGCTGAGTGCTCAAGTACTGAAGTCGTTGCCTGTCCTGGTGAATGTCTTAGGCCGCAAGTCTGGCGATTGTCACGGTGTCATGCTGCGGATAAGAAGACAGGCATCTGGTTCACCTCCGCGCGTACGTTAGTCAATTTAACGGACTGTCTCTGCAGGAAATTTATAGTATAGAACATACGATCATTCAATGAACATTAGCTATCGAAGAGAAGCACATTGTAGCGGATGTACATACATCATCTACTTGACTGTATAACCTTTTTCCTTCACACTGCGCATATGCATGAGCTTGCAAATTACCAATGTCAAGCGTCGTCTTCAAGTTCCAGCTCCCCATCATATGCATGATAATGCATCCCAACTCTCAGGCTCGGAATGGAATGTAGAATTAGTTTTAGTTGCCGGCCGGGGAGTCTGTAAGATTATTCACGTGGAAAGCTAGACTTTAGTTGCTCTGAACTTTCCACTCCTTTCCATCATGTCTCGTCCCACTGAACTCCCCATTCTACCTCTCCCTTATCCATATATCCTCCTTCCAGCATCCAGGATCACTGTTCCTCTACCCTCCGACGTCGGTGAAGCTGTTCTCGCCTTGGTAGAGAAGAGTGACACTCTTCCTATCGTCGCAGCTCTACCTACTACGAATCCTTCTTCGCATCCTTCCTTCTCGCAATTCGGAACCGCAGCCCGGGTACTTAGGCTTGTTCAACCTCCATCAGCAACGAGAAGAAACAGTCTCAAATCGGGGGATAAACAACCGCAGACATATTTGGTTTCCCTGCAAGGACTCACGCGAATATGTCTCGGTGAAGGATATGATCAGGAACTTGAAGTTATGAGGTCTCCAGTCACCCCGTCACAGAAGCCTAAGCTTCTCGTCCAATCCGTAACTTATCCCTCTACTATGCAAGTTGCGGCCTTGAAGGATGGTAGTACGAGCGAAATAGAAGCAGTCGTACAAGGACATCCTAGAGATACCATTGTCAAGTTCAAGGTAGCTGCACTCAAGGTTCTGCAGCATCTTGCTCAGAATGTCCAACAACAATCAAAGAAGGATGCGTATTACAAGATTTCAACGATGTTGGAGGACCTTAAAGATGATGTAGCTGAAGACCTTGAGGACGGACAAAATGGGAACAGAGAGAATTTAGAACGGGCTGCTTGGATGGCCGATGTCCTCGTTGGAAATGTATTACCCACTAATGTTCGACCTCCTTCCAACGAAGCGGAAAACGAGGAATGGGCAGATAAACTCGGTGAGTTACATGTAATAACCTTACATTTCACTATGCCCTAATATTGTGGCCGCTCTCAGCCCTCCTAACTTCCGCTCACCCACTACAACGCCTGGATCTTGCAACGATAATTCTAAATAAGCTCTATACTAAACTTGAAGTCACTTCCCGAATAGCCAGCGCTGTCGACGAAAGCCTCTCTAAGCAACAAAAGGAATTTTTCCTACGTCAACAGATGCGTGCCATCGAGAAGGAACTTCGTGATCTTCAATCCTCACCTGGATCCGGTGGCGACGCATCTGGAATTAGCTCTTCCAGAGATCAATCAGGTCCATCTGGGAGTAGTAAGAATTCTCGGAATACTGATCTCGACTTTGATACTAATGAGTCCGAGGACGTGGAACTGATGGACATTAGGAAGAAGTTGGAAGCCATGGAACACGGAAGCGAGGAGAGAAAGGCAGGTGTCAGAGAATGGAGAAGGTTGCGACGATTAATGGGTGGTTCTGGTGCGGGCGGCGGTGGCGGCGGTGGGATGAGTGTGGAGGGTGGTGTTCTACGTGGTTGGGTACGTTTATCTTTTGAGACTTGCTTTGTGGTGACTTATTGATGATCTATAGCTTGAATGGCTTACGGCTCTTCCTTGGCCTACTATTCAAAGCGAAGACAACCAATCCGAAGTAAAGCTTGATTTGACGAAATCTTCGACGTCCTCGTTCCTTGCTGCCGCCCGTGCACAGCTTGATCAAGACCATTATGGATTGGACAAGGTCAAGAAACGACTAGTGGAGTACCTTGCTATAGTGAGGTTGAAAGAGCTTCAGGAGGCAGCGGAAATGGTCGAAGAGGACGGAAAGAGATTAAAATTGGAGAAGGAACGTGCCGAGAAGGCCGCCGCAGAGGTTAAACCAGAGAACATGCAGTTAGTGAAGTACCAGCCTGATTCGGAGAAGGAGGCTAAGCCAGAAAGCGAAAGGAGGGTACGGAGAAAGAAGGGCGTCAAGGGGCCTATTCTATTGTAAGTTTTATTTTTTTCTTAATGTATGGTTTTTGATTTTCTCCTACATCACAGATTTGTCGGACCTCCTGGGACCGGGAAAACATCTCTAGGACAAAGCATTGCTCGTGCTCTTGATCGCCCCTTCCAAAGAATCTCTCTGGGTGGTGTCCGTGACGAAGCAGAAATACGTGGTCATAGGCGGACCTACGTAGCCAGTGGTCCTGGATTGATAGTGCAGGCTTTGAGAAAAGCCGGAAGACCAGATTTCGTTTGTCTTCTGTGAGTTATGTTTTTGTTTCTGTGTTATCTCCCAACCGGGGTTAATCGTGTTTATAAAGGGATGAGATAGACAAACTGGGAGCAAACAACTTCCATGGTGACCCTGGGGCTGCTTTACTAGAGGTGTTGGACCCAGAACAGAACTGTGCTTTCAATGTGGGCGATATTAGTTGCTTTTTACGGCTTGCACTTACAATTTTTTTTTCGAAGGATCACTACATCAACGTTCCCATCGACCTTAGCCAGGTTCTCTTCATCTGCACGGCCAACTCACTAGAGACAATTTCGGATCCTCTGTTAGACAGGATGGAAACAGTCGTGTTACCAGGTACGTGCCTTCTGTGAGATACCGATGTGACTCGATATGCTGAACCCCATCATTTTGTCAGGTTATACATATGATGAGAAGCAGCATATAGCCAAACGTTTCCTGCTACCCAAGCAGCTCAAAGTGAATGGGATGTCGGAAGAACATGTCAAGATATCTGACGAGGCGCTGAAAACCATCGCAACGAAGTGAGTCTTGTTTTGCAAGTCCAGGTTTTGAGATCTGACACTGGAATTTCCAGGTACACGCGAGAGGCTGGTGTACGAACTCTAGATCGATCCATCGGAGCTGTAGTACGATACAAAGCTGTCGAATGGGCTGAAGTCCTCGACGATTTAGCCGCTGCTGGGTTAAAGGTGTCAGACGTCCTCAATACTGCTCCTATCACCTCTTCGGATGATTCCCAAACTCTCATTAAAGTAGATTCGAAGGAGGCACAGAAGATTCGTTACAAACCAATTGTTGAAGCGAGCGAACTGGAGCAAATTCTTGGTATTGCCAGGGGTGAGGATGGTGATGACAGTTTGTCAGAAAGGAATTCGGGATCAAGACGAGGAGTCGTTTATGGTTTGGTGGTCATGGGTCAGGGTGAGGGTGGCATCTTACCGGTGGAGAGTATCGTGGTTCCTGCTGGTGGGCAAGGTGGCAGTGGAGAGGGTGGAAGGTTGAGGTTGACAGGCAGTTTGGGTGATGTATGTCGTCGTCTTTTTCCCTGGTTGGAAGGGTGTGTTGACTGGCCATTTGTTGATAGGTCATTAAAGAATCCGGAGAGTTGGCGTTGAGCTGGGTCAAGACTCGTGCTTACGATCTGGGATTGACGACCTCAAGGTATCAAGACCCGTTGAAAGGACAGAACCCCATCGACATTCATTTGCATTTACCTGCTGGAGCGCAAAAGAAGGATGGACCTAGTGCCGGCGTGACAATGGTATATCTTGTTCCATCCTTGACATATCAAGTGGTTACTGACTGTGTGTGGTAGACTTGTGCGTTGGTGTCGTTGTTGACTGGAGCCTGTGTACCACCGGACGTTGCAATGACTGGGGAGGTGAGTTTTCAAATTTAGCCTGCGACTCCTTTTCTCACCATCTCTCGTAAGATCACATTGCGTGGACGTGTTACGCCTGTCGGAGGAATAAAGGAGAAGGTACGCTTTCGTCGGTCATTACCCTAGCATGATTTCAAGTGCTGACCTTTGGAAAAAAGGTGCTCGGCGCCCATCGCGCACAGATTCGCAAAGTGATTCTGCCGTATGCCAACCGGAAGGATGTCGAACAAGACGTAGCGATGGAAGTTCGCCGAGAGATGGAGTTTGTCTTTGTGAGAACCCTTGAGGAAACTCTGGAGGCTGCATTTGGGAAGAACGTCATAGGATGGAGACGGGACATTGATATGCTGGAAAGTCGTTTGTAAAGTTATTCTGCATGGGACATAATTTCTGGGAACGACAATTTTTTTTTGGTTTTGGTTTGTACATGCTAGACGTTTTACCGAAGTGCTTGCTCAGTCTTTGTACAATTGACGTGATCGTCTCTGTTCCGTGCCTTTCTTTCACTTGCACGCAGTTCATACTCATATGGAAACCCATATGGAAACCTTTTTTTTTCCAATCAAGCACAGAAATTGTATACAATCATCTACTTGGAATAAAGATACACATTGTTCAGACTTTTAAAAGTAATACCCATTACATAGTGGAGGATGAGGATGATAAATACAGAGTGACCGCCAACCCCGATAAATGCGTTTTTTTATAGGACAGTCGCCTCGTCAGACTCGGTCTGGTGGGACATAGGCATCCGTTCTGTCCCGGTCGTGAAGTAAGACGTGAATTGAGGATGCCGAGCGTTGAAAGTGGTAACCGAGAGCCCGGAAGTGGAAATTTCGCGAGGGGTGTGTGAGTCTGCTAGATGCTAGAATGGTGGAGGAGGAGAAAGAAAGAAAGGAAAGGAAGCGACGATTAATTATAGAGCTTGCGAGTAAAAGAAAGAGGGTTGGACCAAAAAAAATAACGTACCAAAACGATACGTGTGGAGAGAATGCTATGAAAGACGGCTTGTAACCTAAGGTTTCCGAAAAAGAAATGTCCACGTTAATGAGCGAGGGGCGAGAGGAGGGGGAAATTTGCGAAAAAGAGAAAAAGCAGAGGCAATGGGATAACTTGGACTTACTGCGAGCTGCCTGAACGGAGTTGCGGTACCTAGAAGAAACTTAATCGTTAGAAATTTTTTAAACAGAGGTTCTTGAGTAGGATAAAGATTAGATCGTACATTTGACTGAAGTACAATACCGATGTTGAAAAACCCTAGAGCTGTCAAAAAAAAACACGTTCGAGTGGTCACTTAATATGCATATATAGGCTTATATGATGATGGGTGAGAGCAGAAAAGAACGAACCTAACATCCAACTGAAATACAGGACACCTTGATCATTTTTTTTTAGAAAAGAATGAATGTGCGCGATTTTTACTCACCATCTTGCCATAAAGTATCTATTAGAGGTATTCGTATTGTCTTCGGTATGCTCTTGCGCCATCTGACGACTTTGATCAGGGAGAGACTTAACGTTACTGTATGCAGGAAGTATTTTAGACTTTTGGACAAAACAAAGCGACCACGGGGGGATAGGGGTGGGGTGGGGGTGGGGAAGAGGTTTACAGAGAAACCATTCGACGTTCAACACGAGCCCTCGAATCGACGAATCTTACCTATTTCGTAAATTATCGTCAGGATGTAGGGTACGACATAAGCAGCTCTGATATCGCTGATAGTGATTCTGCAAATGTCGATAGTGTCTTGGGATACGAGAGCTTCGACTTTTTTTGGGGCACATATATCAAGGCGAATGAGATGTCATAGTTTCATAAAAATGAGTTTGATTTCGAGAAAAAGCAAAGAGATGGGTAAATTCTCACTGCGGTTGGTCATTATACTCTTAGCAACGATGATAGCAGCAGGAATGACAGCGGCCTATGAAGAAAAAAAGGAGGGCGACTTCAGTTTCTAGACGGAGAAACTGAATGAGCTTTCAACAAAATTGATTTCACTCACCAGGGAGAAGAATGCCAAAGTGTACAGAATGGAGCGTCTTTTCTCCCATATGGCCCACGTTCTGACTGCGACAATGACTAAGGGAGGGAAAGAGAGAGAGGGGCTTGTTAATGAAACTGGTTAAACACCCTTGAACGGTGCGTTTATCTTACACTCAGAAGATATTATTGAAACTAAACGAAGCGCTAAAAAAATCGAAGTTAGCAAAGGGAACTTTGATCCTAAGCAATATGACCACGTACCTGTGCTTAAGCTATCGACGGTAGTAGAACTGCTTGTAGCGTTCTATGACAGATAGGAACCATGAACTTTCCGATACAGTCCCATGAAAACAGCAACATACGGGAAGTAAGAGAATGATGGACGCAACCATAGCGGTGTACCGAGAGATGACAAAAGCAGCGGTTCCTAAAGTAATGCGTCTCGGTTTCCAGATGTATCGTGCCTGAACGAGGTTTGGTAAAATGACGAGCGCTTGAGCAGTGAAGCCTGTAGGGAAAGTACATACTTCGTTATAAACAGTAAGGACATAGTCGAAGAGCTGTAAAAAGGTGTTAACGTTCTGTTTGCAATCTTGGGTCTTTTCTTTGGAGCATTCCCAAAAACTTACAAAAAGCGTCGAAGCGGCGTCTTTGGATATTTAAAACCTGTCAGGTTATAGCACTATGTGTCAAGAACTGGAAACATACATCCTATACTCTGAACGTATAATCCATTGTCAAAAATTAATGATTTTCAGGGGTGAACAATTTCTTTCTTCGGACAAGATGACAATGGAATCCTCACCGTTCCGGTCCTTCCATTGGCGACACACTTGTATAACTGTTGCAGCTGTGAGGCTGTCAGACCCTCACCCATAGATCTTGCATCAAGCTAAGGGGACAGAGGGGGGTGGGGTGTTTGGAGGAGATGTGTAGGAATGAAAAGAAGCACGAGGTACGGTCTTTTCAACATTCTTTCAAGCTTGGCCTCCGGGCCTAAGTGGGAGCCGTATACGTATGGTATAATCAAAAAATGTCTATCTTTTTTTGAAAATCATCGTGGGGAAATCGGGCTTCGCTCGATGCGCCTATCATAGGCACGAGAAGCCGATCTCAAAGTACTTCTGACAGCAATTACTTGACCTACAGTCTTTTAACTACATATACGAATGCCGCCTTTGGCAGTACTTTCCTTGTTTTTCTAACGTCCACAGACGAGGAGAGGAGCCCAGAGAAGGTGATCGTTGATCAGCTTCGCAGCGGCAATCTCACGCTCGGTGCAACACTTTGTGGATCAGCAACCTTGACATGCATTGATCCATGATACATGATGTGCACTGGTTTTACTTCTCCAGTTATCTATTCTCGTTCACCCCACAATTTTTTTTTCGGGTTGGGAGCCGCAATATTAGCAGCCACTTTGACCTGGTCGTGTTTAATCATTACTGGTAAGCCCAGTACTTTTTCGAGCTCACCACTTCGATTTTCGGCGAAGACGTAGTTCCGTCGGATGGCTTCGTACCTCGTTCATTGAAATGTACTCGAAGAGCCTTCCGAGACTTACTCATAACCAAGTATAGATCGAACCCGACATGTTATCATCACGCATGACTGAAAATTCCGAGGTACAACTTGAACCCACCTTGAACTTTAACCCGTAGCTTTTATAGGGAGAAGAATACCAACTGTCAGTTGCCATGAATATTACAATGTTCTAAGTAATCCTACTTTATTCAAAAATTAACAAGCTCGAGGCTTTACTTACTAGTAAGTATACTTAGCAGGAAGGATGCGCAGGCTTGATCCTCGGGGAGCTGGGAAATCCGAAATCATATTAAGTACACAAGGGGTTGTGGCCCTTGGGGTGTGAATGGGTTCGGGCTCGGACTCGGGGAGGACATGAGTACTTTAATGAATGACGTCTCGACTCTAAGTGATTTGAAATGATCTTCTCTCTTCATCAGAACCTGAGTATTTATACTGTGAACTTTTACTGAGCAATTTAGCAAATCAGTCGCTAGCATCTTCCAGAAGTGAAAGTCCCTATCATGACAAAGTGACTAAGAGTCAAGACTAAGAAAATCTGGACTAGTATATGACGTTATTTTTCAATGTAAAATACGAGTACCCACTCAATGGTAATTCCACGTTTCAATGCCCACAAAACGAATGCAATACGAGTGCCAACGATATATTACTAATTAGTCCATAAGCGAGATTCACAAAACGAGTGTTCACTCATCCGAGTGCAACTCAATAATGCTTTGATTGGCGTATGCCGGAGCGGCTGCTTCTGCCGTTTCTCTGCTTTCAGACGCGACGTAAATCTGGTAATTCCCACGCCCTCCCGTACTCCTTGAACCCGCTCGACGAGTCAAAGTCATCAACAGAAGAAATAGACCCCTGTATCTGCAACGAAATTTTTTGGTTATATTTATTTAGTAAGAAATTTAGGCCTCATCTTACGATATGCAGTATTGTACAATCCTTTAGCAGTAGTATTATATCTATTGAAGTATCTCCGCCAAAGAACACAATAAAGGTCGTATAGACAGCTAGGATGTATATGAAAGAGGAGATTTTAGATGAAAGACTGTGATACAAATAACACAGAAGATAATTGCAGTGTAGATGATAGTAAGGACCATGAATACTATATGTTTAGATGAAAGACTGATACAGGCAACACAGAAGATAATTGCAGTGTAGATGATAGTAAGGACCATGAATACTATGTTGTAGATAGGTATAGTGAAGAATAAGTAATTATTGCTGTAAGTATAGATTGATATCGTGGACGATAATCTTTCAAATCGGGATTACCATCCCGCCATCCTGCCGCCCGCCCTATACTACCACTTGCCTATCTGTATTTACTGTCATATAGGTGCCGGCTTGGTTCACCATCATTCCCAACCCTCACCTCCATGAATTTTCTAGATAGCATACTCGATAATTGTAAATATATTTCTGTTGATAATTTCGAGCGGGGTTCAAAGAGGGCGGGAGGGCGTGGAAATAAAGTACTAGATTGAGGGTGGGAATTCATGCCGCTGTATTTACGGGAACGGCTTTCGGGTGTCATCGGCAATACAACGGCGAGACATACATTCCGTAAGTAAGATTAGCCGAGTTTCCTGTGAGTTGGTTCGCTTGAGTGAACACTTGGTGTGAAAGTAAATCGAATGGGCTTCATTCAAGTGTGCATTCGTTTCGCACGTAGTGAGCACTGACCGAAGTTGGATGAAAATTGGATAAAATCAAGGGGTCATTACTAAATACTTGATAATTTATAAGACGCTCAACAAAATGAGTGGAAATCTTCATTAGACTTGAATTTATATTGAAAAATAAGCTCATACTAGTATACAAGTACTGGACCTTCAAGATCAGGATGGGGAAGTGTATCACTGTCAGGTGTCAAAAAAAAGAGAAGGATCATGTCAGATTACCTAGAGCCCTGATCGAGAACTATAATTAAAATGATGCTCAGCATTGGAGTAGGGGCAACTATGATATACAGTGATCAAGTCTATATACTTTCATAACTGATGGTTCATCTTCTAATGAGAAACTGATCCAACAGTTCAAGTCTTGGACTAAAAAGTTCACTATTCCTCTACTTCTCCACTGCCAGGCTTAAATCATGACCTCAAAAATTTTACTGCTCATCCTGTTGAGAATATTATGAGGTTGAAGAAATTTCGCGGAAGTGAATTTGTGTTTGCCAGTGCTTCGTACAATGTCATTGACTTGAAAGGGGGGCAAAAGGTTTGTGGATCCAAGATTCAAGAGAACTTGGTTTATTAGAACCATCCATCCAACATTTAATAAGACACCATTTCCATGTAGATAGAGACAAGACACTAAAATGTTCTCTTTGCGAATGCGGTATAACATCCGTGAGTCAAGTTTCCAATGTAAGCAAGTCACTCTGCACCCACTCGAGACAGAATGAGTCGAAAAATAAACACTTGACTAAGAAGTCACCGACATTAAGAGTAGAAGTCACCCAGAGACGAACCGGAGTGACCCCAAGTGGCAGTTCTGACATCACGAGTTAAGAAAATGAGGCCAAAGAAATCCACACTAGAAGTGAATTTGAGTCTGCCAGTGCTCTGAACCACTCAGTAATATACAAACCATCAAATGTAAGAACATAAAATGATTTTTTAATATCCAAAGGACATAAGTAATAAGTCAACAAAATAAGAGTAACAACATTTAAGTAACAATGATAAGAAAAAATGACAGAGACATGCCAGTGTGCCACTCAGGATACATAGCAACTGACTGAGATGGTCAAATGGAATTCGCATATCAAAATCTAACAACTTTCTCTGAACCAGAAGATAATTGTTATACATACATAGGGATCATCATTGACAAGGGGTGGAAAGGTTTGTGAATCTAAGATTCAAGAGAACTGGGTTCTTCAGAATCAGCCAACAGCTTTTAATAAGATCCAGAAGACGTAGCAAGGTAGAAAAAAGACAACGGTAAAAATCCAACATCCAATCAGGTATTCAGTTCCAAGTCACTTTCAAAGTTTGCACACAAAAGATCATGGATCCAAACCCTTATGAGAAATCCTCTACCATATATATATTATTAACTAGAGATCTTTAATACGTAGTAATAATACTAATGAGTAAATAGGCAACGTTTATAACCTTTTTTAAAGTCTCTCTACTTATGTCCTATATAGTTTATGATACATATATGTGCTTATTTATTTATACAATACTTTTTCCCTTTTTGCAGCAGAGATGATTTGTTATGGGTATATGTGAAGAGGAAAGGGGTGGAATGGGGGGAAGTATGGTGAAAGGGGAAAGGGGGAAAGGGGAAAGGGGAAAGGGAGCACACGGAAGTCAATAAAAAGTCATATATACACAAGTGAACAAACGAGCGTGCGTTGTGGTGGGTAAAATCATTCGAGAAGCATAGCAAGCAAAAAGCAAGTGGGGAAAAAAAGCAAGTAAAAAACAGAATATGATACACGATGCAAGAATGGGACGCTTCACAACATATACCAAAAAAAAAAAGGACAGAGAAAGAGTTTATTTCGCATTGCTCTGAATCAGCTAAACGACTATATCATATCGTGTTCTGCAAGGAAAAAAAAAGTAAGAAGTTCAGTTGAGGAAGATCCACAAAAGATTCCATAGAAGAAAAGTAAAAAAAAAAAAAAAAGAATCAAGTTATACACACCTTAGTCATAGACCAATTCACTATAATCTTATTCAACCTCCCATCTCTTCCTTTCAGACAGTCCGGACACGTTACGTGTTTTGTCATGGCGTGAAAGACGGCTCGAATGGCGCTTGTTGATATGTCTAAGAGTTTTTTCAAAAAATAAACAAAGGAAAAAGGGAAATGGAGAGACAAGAAGGAAGAGAAGGGAGGTAGACACGAGTACCAATATGTAGCCGTGAAGAAAAGAGAAAAAAAGACAAAACTTTTTACTCACCAGGTTTCGCCGACCAAGACAAATAAGCCGTCGTCATCGTCCAAGCGCTCGCCAACACTTTCTGATGCTCAAACCCGCATCTCTTCGTTGGGTTATGTAAAGAAGGCGCTGGCATCAACAACCTCAACAACGTCTCCACTCTCGTCCTATGCAACTTGAACAACCTCGCGAGATAGATCGAACCCATTCTCTCCGCGTCTTTGTCAGTCAGAGTGCTCAGAACGAAAGACAAGAGACGTGAAGAAACTGGAGTGGCTAGTTCGTGTATGTCGTGTTTCCCACAGAGACAGTAGACTTCGAGAGGGTGGAGAGAAGCTTGTGAGAGCAGGATCTCGTATATCGGTGTTTTGGGTTTGATAAGCGCTTTTGGGGATAGACCGAATTGAGGGAACAGATCGATAGAGGATAAGGTGGAAGGTAGAGGTGGGTTGTATTGAGTGCAATCCAGATCGTAGATGACGTGTAAGAGGATGTTGAGTTCGGAGGAATGGATTTGGCGGAGGTGGATGAAATGTTCGATTTTACGTGTGGAGGTGATGGGGAGGAGGGAGTTGAAGGAGTTGGTGGAGAGGTTGAGGAGGGTTTGTTGGTCGACGAAGAAGACGACGGCGTCGGAGGATATCAACATGATGTCGGGTCTTGGACGGTTAGAGGATGTGGGGTTGGCTTGGAAGGCGGTGGATAGGGTAAGAGCATTAAGACGTTGTCGGTCCAGAGAGTGTTGTAGTGTCTGGTTTTCATGATGTTTAGGAAATTATTAGAGAAACGGATCTAGAACACGCACTTGATCTCCACTCAATCTGCTGTCGTCATTCTCGAGCTTATCAGAACCGTCCAAAGTAGCAGCTTGTCCGAGCGAATTATCAACTACACGTGAAAGAGGGAATTTTTCTTGAGTGTGAAGCGTCGAAAAAGAAGGGAGAGCTTGTTACTTACCAGAGAGAATTGATTGCTGGTGTGTTAAAATTGGAGAAGTGTCAAAGAGACCAACCTGTCCGAATGTAGCAGTGGCCCTTGCGCTGGCATCCCAGGTGTTGGTATCGAATGAGGAAGACGTGCCAGGGATGTTGGATGGATCGGTCGGGATAGCTACAGTGTCAATCCAATCTTCCAAACGAAAACCGTCCCGTCCAGTAGGAGTGAAGTTTTCCATGGGTTTGTTGGGAGCAGGATTAGACCGGAAACGTTATATGTTGTTCCTCTTGTCGATATGAAGTACTGAGTCAAGACAAAGAGAACGTGGAAAGAATAGGTTGTTCGCAGCGTCGGGTTCGGATCCGTGAAATAAGGAAGGAGAGTGAGAAACGAAGACTGGCTAAGCTCCAGTGAGCTCCAAGAACCTGTGTATCTTAATGAACGTCACGGGGCACGGGGACAGGCCTCAAGGCTATCGGAATGTGGAACTAATGTTGTTCACCGGTCCTTAGTTATGTAAACCCGAACTGAATACGAACCAGGGACAGCCTTACCAGGTACGAATGACGATCACCACTAACTCTTTCAGCGCTCAACGGAAAGACGGTTAACATCTTACCTATGGAGGACCTTCCAGTCTCCTTAAATATGTTCATTTCTACACTCAACAAACCAGTTCCTCCTCTCTTCAGCTCTAAGCGATGGACATCCCCTCGTCAATGAAAGCTATCGTCTCTACCGGTGAAGGAGACAAAGTCCAGCTGAAAACCGTTCCAGTGCCCAAACCGGGCCCAGGTCAAATCCTCGTCAAGGTTATCGCTGCAGCGCAGAATCCCTCAGAATGTACGTCCCTTCAACTTTCGCTTTTTTTGCCTCGTCTTTGTGTCTAGTTTTCTAAAGGTTCTGTATATCTCTTTTTCTATTCTCTCTTTCAAAAGGGATGAAGCTCTCATTCATAGCACGCACCTCAACCCCTGACATCCCCATCGGGCACGATTTCGCCGGAATCGTCGTTGCTATCGGTCCCGATGTACCCTCGGGACTACGGACCGTCGGCGAACGCGTTGCTGGGTTCGTTAATGGCTGTAAGAAAAATACTTTTCTTCAAAAACCTCCATTCTGTACGTACTCGAAAGTCGTGTCTCAAATCCTGCTCTCTTTCAAGGTCTCTCTCCCGAACTCGGAGGAACGTTCGCCGAATACACTCTCGCCGATGCCCATATCATCATCTCGATCCCTGAAACCTTGGGGTTTGAAGAAGCTTCGACTCTAGGTTTAGCAGGCTTCACAGCTTGTCAGCTTTTATGGCAAAGCATGAGTCTAGCCAATCCTCTGGAACCTGCTCCGGAGAGTTTTCCTGTATGTCTGCGGTCTTGTTCTTTTTTTTTTGTCTGCGGCCTTGCTCTTTTGTTTTCTTTTTTGCAACGGGGAGACATGGATATTTTGGGAGGCCTCTTTTTCTACGTTAGTCCCCACCTTGGCCCCAACTCATCCAAAAAATTGACTGTGGGGTGGATACGACCGTACTTGGAATGGCAGCCTAAGGTTATCATCATCCATCATACGCACTTCTCCTTATACAAAAGTTGACAAGCCAAAGGTATATGTCCACTGATCAATGACGCAAACCCACAAAGGAGACCGTGCACGTTATGACTAGGGGCTATTAGCTAGTACCCGTTTGTTCAAGTTTCGTTGTCCCAGAGTTGATAGGCCGCTTGCTTGAGCCTGATGAGGATAAGGCCGTACATCAGCACGGGTAGTAGTTATGTAGTTTTTCTTTGACCCATATCTTTCTCTTTAACCTCCCCTTGCAAACATTCACAGTCTTTTTTATCTCGTTTCTTTACGTCTCTCCTTTTCAATGCTAACTTGCCGGGGTGGATGCATTTTTTTAGATTCTCATCTGGGGAGGCTCAACCACCGTCGGTCAATACGCCATCCAACTCTCCAAACTCTCCAACCTTCAAGCCATCTCCACTTCCTCTCCTTCACATCATCAACTGCTCGAATCCCTCGGAGCAGAACAAGTTTTCGATTATCGTGACACGGAAGTGACGCGGAAGATCAAACAAGCGTCGGCGACGGATGATGATGGCAAACCTATAGCTATGACTCATGCTGTAGACTGTGTAGCTACTGAGGAAACGGTACAGAGGATATGTGAGTGTTTTTTGGGGGAAGAAGAGAATGGGGAGATTGCTATGGTGTTGGATGTGGAGTTGCCGGAGAAGAGCAAAGGGAAGGTTAGAACGGATTTTCCGTTCGTTTATACGTTGCTTGGAAAGGTGAGTGTACTTAGTCCTTTCTAATTAACTTCATAACCGATCGACCTCGACCTCTCAACATAAACGATGATGAACGACTATGTTTTCTTTTTTTTTTACAGCCCATACCTACGAACATCCTACCTCCTCAATACCATTTCCCATCTATGCCCCAACATTTTGAGCTAGGGAAAAGATTCGCTAGTCTTCTCACTAGGCTTTTGGATGAAGGAAAGTTGAAGACGGTTCCAGTGAAACTGGTACCGAACGGGTTGGAGGCGGATGTGGGGTATTGGATTGAGTATCAGAAGGAAGGGAAGGTCAGGGGGGAGAAGATTGTTTATAGGATTGGGTCGGATGTGAAGGGGATGTAGGTAAGTTTAGGAGTTTTGAAAGGTGGGAAAGAAAAGCCTAGGGGAGGGTACTTAGTAAGTAAGAGGGAGAGGTTGGTTTGTGAAATTTTAAGGAAGGGCATGAACGGATATAGAAGCTTGTACAGTTTACTAGACCTTTTTTTGGGATTCGGCGTTGTGTATGTCGTGAAGTCGCAGAGCAGCGAGCTGGAGCGGACCGCCCCGGGCCGTATTCATTTAACGTCATTGATTCAGGCTTCATCAACCCCAGATCACATTATTTTTTTTTACTTTGTTCCATCCACATGTCCCAAACAATTCGATTTTTCGCTTCAAATCCAAGCCGCGAACCTATTAGATGGTCGAGATTTGATAGACGTTGGTCACTTGATGGTTCCTTTTTCTATTCTCGCAGGTTCTCACCTGTTCTCACTGGCTTCGCGGAAATTCGTTAGCGATTTTATGGAGTATGATCTCATGGTCACTGGGGTATACATACTCAGTGGGGAACTTGACCCGGATGGCCATCAACCTGACGCTGGGAGTTCTCAGTAAATTGTTCTTGATTACCTTGCTACTTTTTCATCTTTCGCAGTGCTACTCACGAGCTCGGACAAGAACAGGTGGACATCTTGCGTGACCGCAAGATAAAGCTCTAGAGACGAGACGAGACGGGAAGACTGCTCTCTCTCAAGTTGACTTTTCAACGATTCACCTAAATTCACCCTTCTGCACGCCTAGCGAATCCAGAGCTAAACCCCCAAAACTCGCAACGAAGAGTAACTAGGAGCAATTGACGACTATGTGGCTTATGCCAGTACGAGGGAAATACATGGTGTGGGCTATCACAGGTATGTGTTGTCCTTCCCTCTCACCGTACTTGCTTTCGTTCTAAAGTCTGAAATTCTATACAATCTTGCACTAATACCAACCCTTTTTTTCGTTCTTAGCATGTTGCTGTCAAGGTTTCCTACTCCTCGGTTATGACCAAGGCGTCATGTCTGGAATCATAGGTGCCGATAATCAATTCGGAAGGGACTTTGGTAACCCTAATCCTACGGACCAAGGGACTATTGTGATTATCTTTCTCTTTCTCTTGTTCTTGAAATTCCTTCTTCGTTCTAGCGAAAGCCGGCTAACTAGGTTTCTCCTTTTCTTTAGGTTGCTATCTATGTATGCGCCTCGTCTTTTCGTTCAATGGTTGGCTTAAAACGAAACTGACAATTCTGTTAACAGGATATCGGTTGTGCAGTCGGGAGTCTTATCGTGTTTTTCTGGGGAGAGGCGGTTGGAAGAAAGAGAATGATCATGGCAGGTGCATCGACAATGCTTGTTGGAACGGTATGTTAAAAAATTAGCTCCAACCCCTGTGAACGCGTCATGCTCATAATAACATGTCCACAGGCCATACTCACAAGTTCGACTACAAGAGCTCAGTTATATGTCGGAAGGATTGTCACCGGAATCGTGAGTTCAAATTTTTGCTTTTAGAGTTTGGATTAGACGATCTGGAAGAAAAAGCTCATAAAAAAAACGCGATTCAGGGAAACGGCTTCAACTCGTCTTCCATACCTGTTTATCAGTCCGAAACTTGCGCAGGAAAGATACGGGGGATGTTAGTCTGTCTCAATTCGACCGTCACGATCATAGGCCTCGTTATCGTACGTCCAAATCTTGAACCATTTTCTTCTCTTCTGAGGACCTTATGTTGTCCGAATAGGCATACTGGCTTGACTACGGCATGTCCTTTGTCTCCGGTCCTGCTCAATGGCGTCTCCCAATAGGCTTCCAAGCGTTTTTTGCGTTGTGTCTTTTACTCCAAGGCATGGTCCTACCGGACTCACCTAGATGGCTGATGGCGCATGGACATGTAGAAGAAGCAGAGAGGGTCATCGCGATTCTGGAAGATAAAGATGATATAAATCATCCAGACGTGTTAAGAGTCAAGCGAGAGATTGAGATTTCACTCGAGCAAGAGAGTGCTGGAGGTCAGTTGGATATCCTTTCTTTCCTAGTAAAGGTGTTTGGGGACATGTGCTGAGGCATGTATATAGGTCCTTTCCGGTATAGAGAGCTACTCCAAGGTGGACCTATCGGAAACTTTAGAAGGATATGTTTGTGCATTGGGATCAATGTAATGCAACAATTTACTGGGTGAGTGTCCAAGAGTTGTCACTTTCTGGGATCTTCTGACACTGATTGACCTAGTTCTAACATGATCAAGTGAAGCGCTCCTAATAATAATAGAAGAGCTTCGAGACTGAATATATTTTCCAGCTATCTCGCACCAATCGTTTATCAAAACACCATGGGGCTCTCGCGAAACCTTTCTCTCATCCTCGGAGGATTCACCTCTGTCACTTACATGTTTGCTTCGTTCATACCTCTCTGGGTACGTCGCATTCGCTCTATCCGTTTGTGCTCTATCTTTTCACATCCTGGACTATAGACCGTGGATCGTTTTGGCAGGCGTCCCTTGTTGATGATATCCGCTACCGGACTTTCTACGTGTTTCATCATCGCTGCTATCTTGCTTTCTACCGGGAGCAAACCTGCTGCTTTCGGAGCAACTGCAATGGTTTTCATATTCCAGATATTCCTTGGTATCGGCTTCTTGCCTATTGTGAGTTCACATCCCCCTGTTGTCCTCCACAAGCCTGACATGGAGTATTCTATCGACAGCCCTGGCTATATCCAGCTGAAGTAAGTTAATCTTTCAGCTCCCGAGTCAAGTTCTCTTTAACCCAGCGCCTATAGATCAGTACCACTCGTATTCGAGCACGGGGCTCGTCCATCTCTAGTTTCTTCAACTGGATGTATGTTTCAAACCTCGGCTGCCTTTCCACAGATATAATCATTAACAAAAATCCTCCAGGTGTGTATTCGCCGTAGTGGAAATGACCCCTCCGGCGATTGCAAATATCAGCTGGCGGGTATTTATCATTTTTGCCATCTTCAATGCTCTCTGGGTCCCAATCGTAAGCACGGCAATCCTGTCTCTCGACTGATCAATGATTGATTACTTTCCGTTGAACTCAGGTGTATTTCTTCTTCCCCGAAACCCGAGGTCTAGAATTAGAAGCCATTGACCATATCTTCGAGAAAGGTAAAGTTCTGACGCTGAACAAGCGAAACTGGAAGTTGACTCGAATTAAACAGGTGGAATCACTGGTGGAGTCTATGGAAGCAAAGGAGGGCGAACGACGGAGAACATGACCTTGGAACAACAAGAGAAGAGGAAAGTAATCTTGAAAGAGGACAAAGAGGGGAAAGAGGAGATAGAGCATTCCTCTATAGCTTAGACCCTCCCCAGTATGAATGAGAAATGAACAAATTACGTCCCTTCCCCCATAGTGTTGCAGGGATTCCATTGTAAAGAACTCGATCCCAGTTATTATTCGCAACTTGAGCCATAGAAATTGGTTGGTGAAGGAAGTAAGAACCCCAAACTTACGGAAATTAATCTATTCCAGGCGGCACGGAGCAGGACGGCTACCATTAGATATTGCTGAGATTCTACATTGATTGGTCGATATGCGTGTTTAAGGACCAAAAACTTGACTCACTAATCAACGTTGCGCTACTAGCAGAACATAATACTACTTCCTCGACCATAATCTGGAAAACCATCCTTGAGAAACAGCCTCGTCAGTCTGAGTCTTCTTGGAATTAGGTGTTTCCAGTTCGCCGCTGGCATGACGTCGTTTGTATTCAGCAGGTGTTTCTCCCGTAACACCTTTCTTCCACATCCCTTTACGTGCTACCCTTTCAAAAGAGGTCAGATAAATCGAGTGAGGAAGCAAAGCAAACACACTTGGCTTCGGCCTCAGCTTTCAGATAGACTTCTTTTCCTCCTGGTCCATATTCGGCACCATGCTATTACAAGAAATTCTCTGTCAGCAGGTGTTTGAGGAAAGAGCAAGAACACCATACCTGATCATAAGTTATCCCCCATCCCGATTGCAACATCTCCAAGCAGACGTCGGTAGTACCGGGGAGAAACCTCCGTTTCACGACTACATTAGCTACCTTGATGGATGTTTAGACATGTTCAAGAACCTAGTAAGATGAGACTTACCGTTCTTGAATACTGATCACTTCGTAAAAGTCGGCAATAGACCCTTTTCCCTAGTAACCGGTTCTTTAACCAGGCCAAACTTTCTTCTGCGTAAGGCTGGGCAGGTTTGCCAAAATGACCGGCCTGGAGACGGTCAGCGTAAAGCCAAACCCTATAGTAAAACAATAAAACTTACTTCAGGTGCATCGACGCCAGCCATTCGGATGTGAATAGTTTTGCCCCTGAGCTCTGTGTTCAAGTTGAGTACGAGTTGACCAGACTATAGGAAGACAAACGCACGTTTGGAGTCGCTAGGAACGCGTGTTAATAGGCTTGGAGTATGGTATAGTCTATCTTTCAGGAATGTTTAACGAAGATAGAGCGACTGGCACGTTGAATGCGAACCTGAAGTTATCGGCGTCTCCTACACTAGAACAAAATGAGAAACTGAGGGTGCAAGAGAAACTTAACCCACTCAGTTACAACGCCCTTAATCCATTGTTTCCGCCGCAGAATGTCAGGTGTTATCCAGGCGCTGTTCTGTATTCTTCGAAAATAACGAGCATAGATTCGGTGTCCCGCAAGCCCGCCCACGACACCAAGAATCGCACCGGTAGCCAGACCAAGCTGGAAGTTGGGATTGGTAACCCGTTCCTTAACTTCTTCTTCTTTGTATAAAGGTGGCATCGTGGTCAAGAGTTGAGGATTCTCAAGTTCATATACACGCTGTGCTGAAGGAGGCAGGATTCACAGGTGGGAAATCTTGACTTTTGGCGGCTTGTCGCTCTGTATCTTATCTGATAAAATGTCTGACGCTGACAACCCCGATCCAGACCGAGCCGTTCTCATTCTATACGCAACAGAAACCGGAAATGCGCAGGACGTTGCAGATAGAGTTGCACGACAATGTCGTCGCATACATCTCAGGGCTCGTGTATTGAGCATGGATGCATATTCTTCGGTATGTTTTACGAGGCTTCTGTTCTGTGAAACTCAGGCCTTTTTCGCAGATGGATCTCATCTCAGAACCCCTGGTTTTTTTCGTCGTCTCTACCACAGGCTCAGGGATAGAGCCTAGGTCAATGACCCCACTATGGAACATGTTGTTACGTTCGGATTTACCAAAGGATTTATTTGACGAACTGCACTTTGCAATCTTTGGTCTGGGAGACACTTCTTACGAAAAATTTTGTTGGCCCGCCAAGAAATTGGCGAGGCGAATGGAGAGTCTGGGAGCAACTAAAATATACGCTACTGGTGAAGGAGACGATCAACACCCTTTGGGGTATGGTTTCCTGGCTCATACACATCTTCGTTTCTCAAAGTATCTGATACAGGTTAGACGGTGCTTTAGAACCTTGGATGACAGGTCTTGCCAATACTTTAGTCGAACTTCTCCCCCTGCCTGAGGGTCTGGAGATTTTGCCACCGGATCACATCTTCCCAGCCAGAGTCGCATTTAAGGAAACGAAGAAACCAGATTCTTTTGAAGATCCTATTAACACAGACCCAAGCTATTATGATACTATCGTCAAAAATAATCTGAGAATCACTACCCAGGATTGGTATCAAGATGTCAGACATCTCGAGTTTGATTTCAAAGACGATATACAGCACGTATCGCGAGTTCGTACATACGGATTCTGGTTACTGACCTGTTCTTCAGGTATTCTCCCGGGGACATCGCTGTAATACACCCCCAGACACATCCTGACGACGTTGAAGAGTTCTTGTCCTCGATGGGCTGGGGAAACATAGCTGATGAGCCCTATTCGATTGAACGTGTATATGACGGTAGGCGGTCGTCTACCAAGAGTAGTCGTTACAATCCTCATCATATCACCCAGATCAATCACTGCCCGATCATTTACCCAGACTTTCGACATTGCGAATAATATTCACTCGCTATCTCGACTTCAATGCAGTCCCTCGTCGAACGTTTTTCCGCTACCTCCGTGACTTCACGACTGAAGCATTGGAGACAGAGAGGCTAAACGAATTCTTATCCGACTCACCTGAGGGAGCTGTCAGTCAGCATAATATCTGTTTAGGTCTGCCCGTACTCACATTTTCTGTAGGAAGATCTTTACGAATACTGCTACCGTCCACGGCGTACCATCATCGAAGTGCTGTCTGACTTTCGGAACGTCAAGATACCCAAAGACTATATCTTCGACGTCTTCCCATTCTTACGTCCTCGACAGTTCTCTATAGCCAGCTCAGTTAAGGTGTGCTTCCGTCGTTGAAGGCGGCTAGAAATGGTGTGTTATAGACGACGTTGACATTGTTAACAGGTACATCCACGGCAGATACACCTTTGTGTTGCGATGATTCAGTACAGAACAAAATGGATAAAGGCTCAGCGACGAGGTGTCTGTTCAATGTACCTATCTCGGTTAAAGCCAGGTAAAGGTCTTTGCATTCATAGTATCTTGTCTTACTCAGGTCCCATCTTCAGGTGATACGCTCAAGATAGGAATACAAAAAGGATTCATTCGCCTTCCTGAAAACAACCAAACACCCATCATCTGCATTGGACCTGGCACCGGTATCGCTCCTATGAGAGCCATACTTCAAGAGCGTGTCCACAAGGAATGTCCTGGTAAGAAACGGAAAAACTTGTCTAAGCTACTCTTGTTAACATGTCAATGCAGAGAATACACTCTACTTTGGCTGTCGCTCGGAACTCAAGGATCAACACTACAAGCACGACTGGGAGGGTTATGTAGCAAGAAATGTGCTTTGTTACAGACTGGCTTGTTCACGAGATGGACCTGAAGGAGTGGCGAGAACCTACGTGCAAAATCTTCTGAAGGAAGATGCTGAACGAATATGGAAGCTGCTTAACGAAAGGGGCGCTTGGGTCGTGATTTCTGGGTAGGGATTCTTGCCGGTCATACATCATATCTCTGAGTTGACGGAATATCTGAAGTTCCTCGAACAAGATGCCCGCTGGTGTGAAGGGGGCCCTTAGGCAGTCGGTACGACAATACGGTGGACGTACTGAGGAAGAGGCGAAAGAATATGTTCAGAATTTAGAAAGGGCAGGGCGGCTGATCGAAGAATGCTGGAGTTAGCATAATTTGTTGGTGCGTTTTGTGACTGGTGTCCTCCATGTCCGCCAGACGAAACTTTTGATTTTGTTAGGATGATCTGCTTTTCCACAAGACAAGAACTTCAGGACACACTATCATGTTTTGGAACCTCACGCGTCTACATCAAACAATTTTTTTTCTGTACAGCTGGATTTGGGAGTCGTTACGATCACGTGACTTACATTTTCGTTCATTAGGATTCAATTTCCCCCAAGCTCTAGTACAGTGCTATGCAAAGTTGCCAACATGGTTCCATGTCCTCTCCCTCTTATCCTTTTTTTCTGGGAATTGCTCCGGATTTGAGATATACCGGCGGAAAGTGCAACCAATGTCAGATTCATGCAGGCCTTTGTTCCCTTCTTGGAGTAGCCCTGACCTATCCGTCTTCTGGGATTTCTTTATTTTTCTTTTTTGAATATTCGTTTCCGAATGATTGGCTAGGATAGCTCTGCCCCCGCTCTGATCTGCATTGTTCTAAGGGCTCTATCCAATTCGACTACAAGGTCGCCTCCTCATCCAAAAAGAGACATTGCCGGTTTCCTCCCTTTGAATAGCCCTGCAACCCTTATAGAAGCTACTTGAACCTCTTCCTAAGCTACAGGTAAGGACTTGAGTCTTCCATCAAGTACACACGTCGCTTTTTCGAGCATTCTTCTGTTTCCTTCCCCGTATACCACCCATTTCCAAAAGGACTGATACACTTGGATCTCGATTAAGAAGCTTGATGACAATTGTTACTTGACAGGTCAAGGCGTTCTTAGGCTGTGAAGCCCATTAAAACGTGCCCGCTGGTGCGTCATTGTCTGTGTCCTGGGACTTCCTATCGCTGACTTCCAGCGACATTATCGTGCTCAAAAGAGGCCCTCGAAACTCTTTCCAAAGCTCAGAAGCTCACAAAACCAGTACCAAGAAATTATCCTCACTGGCAACTTATCCATGGGCTTAGAGACTTCAGTCGGATTCCGATGACCCCGATCCCACTCGTCTAACATACAATGATTGGTGGCATAATCTCCGGGCTTTGACCATGGAGGGGTATAAATATGTGGTTTTATTGAAGACTGGCCAGAAACCAACTTCACCCCCTTCCACCACCAGCGACAGAGTAACTCTCCGAACATGACCGTTCCCAACATTCGTTACGCTTTCTCATTGGAACCAACACGAAGAACTATCTTTATTATCGATGGTCCTGGCACACCCGAATATTTCAGACAGTTGTTCGTCGAGGAATGTAGAAGGGTCGAGATAATGTACGGATACGGTGGCATCATGACCGCAGAGGAACAAGGAATTCTCCCAAGTCCCCATCTCTATGGCTTCTGTGTCAGTATTCAGGACTTCAGTATCGACAGTCTCCCGGAAATCTTGGGGCTGCGAGCCAAGCTTGGCGAGGTCGTCGGAATCACCCTCACAGTCGACCTGCCGCTCGTCTTTCCCCTCCTTCGGGACGCCGAGTTCATTTGGCCGAATTTGCAAACGCTCGAAATCCGCCACATCCTTCCTGACCATTCAATGTTGCGGTTCCAGTACGGTATCAAAAAGAACCTCATCATCGCGACCATGACCGTTCGCGATGGGCTGGATATCCTACTTATTCGCCAATCAGACAATGCCAACTTGGTCTCGCTCCAACGCTTTGTCAAGCTGGCGCTTGAATTGCAAAAGGCGAGAGACAGCTTATGCGTTGATGGGCTCCTGAAACTGGAGGCTAAATGGCCTGAGCGGAACGACAGTGCCTTGTTGGTCAAGAGTTCCCCCTCGCTGGAAGGAGTTGACCCTCGGCGCCAGGCCGTCGAGACAGCCTGTCTTTCTGTTGGCATTCCTTTCATTTGGGGCGCATACGAGGGATATAGGGCTGAATTGCAAGCCCTATGTAACTAAGGTTTGGGCAGAGCGTCTTACCACCTCAACTACATAATCACATCATCACATTTAACTTAACATGTATCTCATGTATACCTCTTTTCTGATATTCTTTTACTTTCATTTCTACGCATTATGTATCCTTAGCATTCAATGTTTGACAACTGTACATGCCCAACACAAAGATTTCTTCAACTGTTTCCCTAAGGCTACAATATCATCGTCCTAGTCACAGTATTAGATATTCATTTGAGACAGTTTAATCAAAAAGTTAACCAAGATCAGACAAAAAATGAGATACATATACTCTACATCAAATCTAACTTCCGATCTGCACATCTACTTTGTAAACATGACTCTCCTCACCACCGAGAGCATTCGTCGTCATCGTGATTGGCACATTCAAATCAGTCACTGTATCCGTCAACTTCATTGTTCCCTTTCCTGCCCAACTTCCATCATAGAAATTTTTGAGGTTCCCATCTCCGAGATTGCCTCGTAAACCCATCGTGTTGTCCGGTCCCCGTGGACAGAGGTACTTGAACATAAAGCCTATAATGAAAGATATTCACTCTGTTTTAGTTCTTGTGCTGCTGAAATCGACCCGGAATTGACTTTACCTTTAGACGAATCATCGGCGGCTACGACTTTGAATCCTACTCCGAGCCCAGCGAGAACTTTGACGGCTATAGTTTTTGCATATGGAACATTGATGTCAGTTTACTTTTTCCTTTTGGCACGAACGAGAAATATACAGACTATTCTCAAAGTTGTAAACAACATGTTTAGACAAGGAAGACCCTGTCGTCGGAGCGAATCCCGTCGGAAGCTTGAATTTCTCTGCCATAATCAGGAGGGAACAAAAAACATCGAATCAGATTGACGTTGTAAGAATCCGGAAACTAAAACAAACCACTTACTGCCAGCTGCAGGAAGGTCGTATGGTTTCCATTCTGCTTCTTCCCCCACCTTTGCCTGATCACTATACCATTCGACGATCTTCCAAGACCTTGCAGAGTCCCAGTTACGGATCGTGACAGAGATGGCATAGTATCTATATATCACGTCGATCAGCTTCTCCAGAAGCCAGAAAATAACAAAACTGATAATCGTTTCGGCCAAGAAGGAAGTGATCCCAGTAACGCATTTCTGCCATAAACTGAGTTCGATTTGGTAACCCATTTTCATAGCTTGACGTCTAGCAACACCGTTGGCGATATTACGTTCGATGGCATTCACCAAGTTACGTCGAATAAACACTCCAGTGAGTCGATTTTTGATGACAGACCCGACGGATCTAGCTACCATGAAAGAAATCACACCGACTGCGGCACCGACGAATTTGTTGTTGAGTTGTTGAACGGATATGCCCAGGAAATTGCTGTTGCTAGTGTAAGAGCCAATTTCCACTGTCGGTTGGTCAGAACCTGGGGCTTTAGTTTCATTCGAATTGGATTCGGTAGACTCAGACTTGAGGGTTCGAACCCAGAACCAAGCATTGTCGCTACCGATGATTTGGTATGGTGTTTTTGTGGATTCGTCGATTATCTCGACCCAAGGAGAAGGAGCATTCTCATCTTCATCTTTGTAGTCTCGGAGAGCATTGAGGATCGGAGCGAGATCTGCGTCGTTTTGCTTTTGCGCGGCGTTGATGGTGGCGTAGTCGCCCGCAAAGTAAGCTTCTTTGATCTTGTTGGGCACCCAAAGACCCTGAACAGCTGGCTCGGATGGTTCGTCATCTTTGGTATCTTGATTCCAAAAAATCATGATCAGCCAGGAAGTTTTTTACGGGGTTTCAAGTTGAGGACACGAACCTCCGTTTGCGAAAAGACTCAAATTCGCCGCGGCCGATCGAAGGTAGGTTGGGCTGCCTTCTTTATTCATAAGGTTGACTGTTCGAGAATAAATCAGCACGAGTCTTGGGATGTATGCGTCACGGACTCGAACTTACATTGAGTGAGTCCAGCAGAATCGAAGTCCATGTCGTATGGTATAGAGTTTACAGGCTCCTTCTTACAAGCGGTGAGATCCACTGGCACGTCCGTTTAGTTCGAGTATTTGTGGATGTGACCATGCAAATTCGAGCACTCACCTTTGATCCCTCGGGTTGCGTCTTTGATGATTTGGGGCAGCATGTCCCAGGTGTATTCGGGAGAAGAAGACATAATGGTTGACGGTTTGGATAAGAAGAAGTGGGCTGCTAGAAGAGACGAGGAGGGTTATGTCTTGATGATCCAAATGCTTCACCAACTCGTAGTATTTATACCAAGAGCAGACAAAGACACGAATTTAACTTCTTCTTGGACCTCAAGGCCTCAACCATCGACCAGGGACATTATCAATTTTCGCATGTGAACAGCAATGGTTCCAGGGGCGTAACATCGCTCGGAACATGCAGAAAAAACTCAGCGAACGACTCCTCCAAGATGTTTTGCAATGGAAATTTGTTGTGCACGACATCGCTGGAGGTACTGAGCGTGTTTCGGAAGGTTCTGGACCGGTATTTGGTACCTAAGTAGGACCTGAATTTGCAGTATATGTAGAACAGGGTCAAATCCGTTGAAGAGTTTTGAGAATAGTCAGTGTCAATGTCCATTTAGCCGCGTTCTAGACCCGCTTAGTCAACTGTGCGGACTGACGTGGTTTGAAATTGTCGCATCGGCCACTACAAAGACGTGAATCGGAACAAGAACTATGTAGTACCACAGGATAAAAGATGGGGCCATAGCTCGGGATTCTGTGCAGAAAAACATGGCGCGCCGTGAGTACCAGAATTATTTCGATTTGCAGCCATTCAAGATTTTGTCTTATAGCCGTTCCTCAACCTGAGAAGGATATCGGTATTTGGCCTTCCGACGATAGTGGCATTTCCGTCCAGATCACTAACTATTCTGAACAATCCTGGATGATTAAAGAATGGTACAGCTATTACACGAAGGTCGGAGGAGATCAACAATGGCAACAATATACTCTTTTACCCCCTCATAGTGCGTAGAAGAACATATCTGTGACCCGTCTTACAAGTTACTCAACGATCTGTTTTTTAAGAGGGTGTCAAGCTACCCGATGGTGAAGTGGCAGGCGATCAATCTATAGCGAGATCTGTCCGCTATAACTTTGTGCGAGGTACGTCAAAATATCATTGCTTGAATCGACAGAGCTCAAAAGCCATGATCCAAACAGATGGTTTCTGGCCTCCCTGGCTTGATCCTGGAGTAGCTTTTAAGATCGTTCAAGTTAAAAACTCGGACAACGAGCCAGAAAGAGGTATTCGTCTACATAAATTCCATGAACGTGTTTACTCACCAACTATCAACAGGATTCATGGTCAAAGCCAGCGTCAGACTGGTAGCCCGCAACCATTTAGGTCTGACCGAAAGCCTGGAAGACGGTGATCTAAAGAAATTCTACAATGACGAGAAGGCTTGGGTCCCGCTCATATTTCCTGAAGTGACAACTTGGGTGCGTCCGGGAAGTGCGCCGCGTGTTGAAATAAGGCCAAATGCGACAGGAGGACCTGCGTATCATGTTCAAGTAGATATTGGTTGATCTTTGAGATAAGTTCACTTGGAGAAGCCTTTGGCATCTTTCGGGCCCTTTGTGTATGTACTTATCTGTATTTATCTGAGCTCCCTGTAATTTCGGATGGTTCTCATGGACGCATTAAGTTGGTCCGATAGCAGTTTCATTGGTAAGGTATTGTGAAGGAAGCACAACCTGGTGCTTGAATGTGAACGTTTGAACGTCGAACTTGCAGTGACAAGTGTGCAGGTCAGGATAGGTCGGCACCTGCTCGGCAAGATGTACCTGAAGAAGTTTTTGATGCCAGAACGCGTCAATATTTTCCAGGCTTCCAGCCTCAACGTTCAACTGTCACTCTACGACCTTTGCGCAAGCTTCAGTACCCACCATTCAAGATATAAGGTGTAACGTATAGCGAGCTGCCGCATCTATAGAGGTCAATTTCAGACTTTGTGAGATCTACTACTTGCTATGGCGCTTCTACTACTAAGTTTATCGTTCCTTCTCCTCGCGTCTACGAGTTACTGCTCTATGCAAGTCTTCCAAACAGACCACCCATCTCTCGGCATTCGACCTGGCCAAATCAAAAACTTAGTCACTTTCGGAGACTCTTACACGGACACAACAGCCTTCACGTCACACGGCATAACTTCCTGGCCAGTTTACACCGCTGCTTACACCAACGTCACCCTGTATTCCTTCGCTAAGGCTGGAGCTGTTTGTTCCCAAGCTATCACACCAAATCCTTTTCCTGACATCAACGTCGTCGATACTCAGCTACCAGCGTACTTAAACTCGTCTTTACCTCTCTAATATGTCCGAGACGCTCTTTACTGTCTGGATCGGGACAAATGACCTTGGAGTGCTCGGGTTGCTTATAGGGAATAACATGCCAGGCAAATCCTTAGTAGACACTTCCGCCTGTGCGGTAGGTCTGATTAAAACTTTGTATGAGAACGGTGCACGCAACTTTTTGTTCCAGCAAGTACGTAAAACACTTTACGCACAAATCGCTTCATTCGAAGTAAATCAAAAAAACTGACAATGTCGGATATCTATATAAAATTACTTATAGATCATTCCCCTCCACCTCGTTCCAATCTACACATCCCATTCCTACCCAAACAGGTACTGGACCGCTCCGCGAAACACGACCGAATGGGAACTCGTCATGGCACAATATTCTCGCGCGGCGAATGGTCTTTCGACGTATATGCTTCGAGATCTGATACCTACTCTTCCGGAGGCACATGTTGGTCAGTAGGAATTTCCTCTGTCAACGTATATCTGATAGAAGGCACAGTCTTATGCTCCAGTGCTCATTCGATCTTTCTAATAGGCATCTTCAACACGTACGATTTCTTTTCAGACATCTACTCTAACCCTCAAAACTACCTAAACGGTACTGCACCTCCGAACGTTGAAATCCCAGCGAGGTCCTGTATCTTCCAAACTGACGACAGGTCGGAGTCGATAATGGGTAAGGGAAATTGTACCGAAGCCAAAGGATCTGAGCGTGATAGCTACATGTGGTAAGTGAATGATTGGTTCTGATCGACTTGTTCTCTGTTTAAGGTCTTTAATTTTTAGGTGGGATGAATTGCACCCTAGTGAACAGACCGGAAGGTCATTGGCTGCTCAAGTTGCGGAAGTCATATCGATGGGAGAGAATAAGTGGACGACGTGGCTTTCGGGCGTTAAGAGTCTTCTTTTTGAGCCTTCTACATAGATCGCTGGTTCTATAGATAATCGTAAGTAAACCTCCATATTAATCAGTATCTATTCGCAAGTGAATTATAAATTAGGTTTCTTACCAGCTTCGATAAGACCATCCTCTTTTTGAACCTTCGATATCCGTGATATCAGTCGTATGACTAGTCGGTGCATCGATCACTCATCGCGCCGTCTTGTCGGATTGCCAACAGCGAATGACGGACGTCGATCAAGAACTAGTGACTATGGATCCCTTCTTTATATGAAGCGCTACACGAACGATGATCAGATTAAATGATATGCCAACGACTTGAGGGACCTGTTCGATTTCGAAAAAAGAAACACCAATAGATATTGCTCTTTTCAGAATAAGGCGCGACGAATTTTTTTTCCCGCGTCAATCTTCCAAACTAATCTTCCGACCCAATCTCCCATGGGCTGTATGTACTTCATTTCTACATATTCTTGGTGCCATAATTTATAGTTCATTTGTCACACCAAAATGAGCATGTCTAATGGCCTTTCAATCTATTACCTTCCTCAGGATTTGACCTATAATGAGGCAGAAAAGTATCGAAAAGCTGGCTAACTAGTAACATCAAGAGAGACGTGATTCACAGGCCAGAAATACTATGAGAACGTAAGTTGCGACGGACTCGGATTGGGTCGAAGGATTAATGGGTTGGAAGATTGGAAAGACTGATGCGTGGGAAAAAATTTAACCCCCAAGACCAAAAATGAAAAGGCTTGAAACGTAAATATTAGCACTTTTTTGTCAACATTCGGCTCGGGGGAATGGATCATTTATAATCAGCATAGACCAGAAGAAGCGTGAGGTATAGCAGGGCATCCGAACCACTTCTCCCGCTCCAATAATGGAAACTCAAGTCTCCTGAGCCTCTTCTGATTAATCGGAGGTAGTACGTTCGACATACGATAATGTGCGCTATCAAGAAAGTCACCATCATTAGTTGAGAATGGAAGGGTGATATTGATTGAGAATGAAAGAATTTCGAGTCTTTACTTACTCGCCACAAGTTGAGGCACGACAATCAGCGCTACCAAGAAAGTTATCATACTTCCACTGACAGAATGGAAGAGTGACATCGACCGGAAATGAAAGAAATTCGAGTGTTTACTTACTCGCCGCAAATAAAGTTGAAGCATAAGTGGTTGTCTGATTCGAAAAGATACGGCATAGCTGTGAGCACCTTTCTCGAGAGAGTAGTACTGGTAGGAAGTTTGGAGGAGGCTTGCGAGGCCCGTTCCTAGCCACGAACAAGATGATTGGGAATGTGATGATTGACCACGATCCCCCAGATAATCCAAGAGCGATGAACCTTGATTGTTAGTGAGAATGCAGAAGGACCGTTAAAACTCAGCGAGAAGCTACCAGCATCTCGTGTTGATGTCGGAAAAAACGTTTCGTCATTACAATGAGATCAGCATATAACGGCACTATAATATAAATCGGACCGTTATAATCGCTTAGTATGACCTGGAAACGACCAAACGGACAGTTTATAGGACCTTATAACGCGTCGTAATTACGTGGACCGAGGACTTTATAACGATTTCCTCCCTGCCATAATGGCCTGTAATGGCCGGTTTCATTACAGTCATCATAAGCGCTTGCAGCCGCTTACGGCTTCGTATTTAAATTTCCGACAGATGCTCAGGCCTTGTTAGACGTTCCTCTCTTGGACTCCATGATTGGTTCTTATTTTACCAATTAATGGAGAGCGATTCCTCATGAGTGGTTTTAGCCTTATCAGGTATCAATTGTCTTCCTGTCAATTGGAATTTCAACGTCATCTACTCAGGACTCGAACCACAAATTACAAACATCATGATTATAATTTTGTCGTGATCATCGGGTGGCAATTTGGGTCTCAATAGGAAAAATATACAAAGTATGTGGCATCACCTCTCCTCCTGCCAGTATACATATGACCAGCCACAAAAAAAATCCAAAAAGCCCAACACATCTTTCACTCGTGCTGCACTTTGACACCATCGTCTGCCAACAATGTCCCTCGACAATGTTACTTTCCCTGACACGGGCGAGTTGCCTTCAAATTATGACTTTGAGCGTACTCTCCTGATTGGCAGTTTTCTCGGGTGCATGACATGGGGTATGGATTCTAAGAGTTCACTATCAAGCGTTCAGAGAGATTGAATAAATTTGTTGTGTAGGGATTAATTTCACCATCTATGGTGCTGCCATGTATTTCTCGTTCATCAGACTCGTCCATCAACAGTGTTCATCCCCCCGGTACCAGTGGGCATTGATGGCATACATGACTGTTATCTTTGCCATGTCCACAACATACGTTGGCACAAATATTCAAGCAAATGGTAAATTGTTGAAATCTGCTATCTTATGCTGAAAACTGATGATCACATATGTGCTTTAGTCGACATGTATATCAATCATCGGGATGATCCAGGTGGGCTATGTCAATCCAGAACTTGAATTTACTTTGTGGAGCTCAGTGTTTTCAGGAGGACCACTCACATATGCACTACTCACCTTCAACACTCCATTAGTTCTAGTTGGCAACAACATCTGTCCTGTCATTTCAATTTTTCTCAATGATGCCCTCCTGGTATGTTCTGAACTCAAAGTAAACTTGAATGGCATTCTTTTTACAATCTTCTCTCTGTTAAGGTCTGGAGGCTTTACATCATCTGGGGTGTAATTTGGATAGTAGTCATCCCTGTCATCATGCTCATAGCATCTACCAGTAAGTCTTGAACCTGAACATCAACATGCATACCAATGTAACTAACACTGAATCAGTCATGGGTATCCTCCTTATATACACCAGTGCTCAGCCAGGGCATACTTTCAACTCAACAGATGCAGTACACTTTGGAACTGCCTACTTCTCAGTCAGCCTGTCTTTGACTGTGATTGTTACCCTCACCATTGTCCTCCGATTGGTCTATCTACAACATAGAGCAAGGAAAGTTTTTGGAAATACACCAGAATTTCAGGATCACTATATATCAGCTTGTGCAATTCTTCTGGAGAGTTCAGCAATGTATGCAGTTATTGGTTTTATCTTTCTTGTCTTGTGAGTGTCTTCAACTTGAACATGAATCTCTAGAGTTATTCCCCATTCTCTTGGTCAGATACAACAAAAATAATGCTGTCTCAAATATCTTTACTCAATTGATGATACAAGTAATGGTGAGTCTGTTGCTTTTTTCCTTCATCTTTGCAGCATTGTTCACAGTGGGCATCTTTCAGTGTATAAGTTCCGACTTGATCATACTCAGAGTTATGATTGGAAGTGCTTGGACAGCTCACATGTCTCAGGAGTTCAGTTCTTTGGTTTTCAACTCAGCACTTCCAGCATCAATAACAGAGATTGAGTTGGTGGAGGAAAATTCAAGCACAGGCTCCCAAAGAAAGGTTGGATATAAAACACAGAATATTCATATCTTTGATATATATAAGTAACTAGTTGTCAGCTCTATGACCAAAACGAGTGTTAGTTCCTCTACTGGTACTAACTTGTTGGTGAATTTCTGGCTTTTAATCGGCCTTCTCATATGGGAAGGGTACGTACACTTGTGTCCTTTTATGAGTCCGATTTTAAGAGGATTCGTTTTTAGGGGTCTGGTTTTTGGGGGGGGTGTTTAAGAGTGCCTTTGTATCTGTTTGGCAATTCCTTTAGCACAGTCACGTGCCCTCAAGGCTCTCGAGGTGTTTAAGAGTGCCTTTGTACTTGTTTGGCAATTCCCTTAGCACAGCCACATCCTACAAGCTCCCGTTGGGTGTTTAAGAGTGCCTTTGTATCTGTTTGGCAGTTTCTTTAGCACAGCCACATTTCTCTAAGACTCTCGAGGTGTTTAAGAGTGCCTTTGTATCTGTTTGGCAGTTCCTTTAGCACAGCCACATTTCCTCAAAGCTCTCGAGGGTGTTTAAGAGTGCCTTTGTACTTGTTTGCTAATTTCCTTAGCACAGCCACATTCCTCAAAGGCTCTCGAGGTGTTTAAGAGTGCCTTTGTATCTGTTTGGCAATTCCTTTAGCACAGCCACACTCCCTCAAGGCTCTCGAGGTGTTTTAAGAGTGCCTTTGTATCTGTTTGGCAGTTTCTTTAGCACAGCCACATTCTTCTACGAGGTGTTTAAGAGTGCCTTTGTATCTGTTTGGCAACTCCTTTAGCCACATTCCCTCAAGGCTCGTGAGGTGTTTAAGAGTGCCTTTGTATCTGTTTGGTAACTCCCTCTTAGCACAGCCACATCTTTCAAGCTCTCGTTGGGTGTTTAAGAGTGCCTTTGCATCTGTTTGGTAACTCCTTTAGCACAGCCACACTTCTTCAAGGCTCTCGAGGTGTTTAAGAGTGCCTTTGTATCTGTTTGGCAGTTCCTTTAGCACAGACCAGGGGGCGTCTGCCGGAAAAGTCCGTGAGATAGGGTGGTACAAGGGTGTCCCCTGGGAATTTCCCTTTTGGGATGTCACTAAATGTCACGCTTCAATGATCACCATCGATTTGGCTTTTAGCAGCTCTCACTTCTCGTAGATGTAAAGATGACTCAGATGGTATGTATCCAAGTTATAAATATGTACATAACCACAACACTGAAGAAGTCAACGACAATAATAGCTTGATATTACGACTGAGGAAGATGAGATGTCACAAAATGTCACGGAAGAGTCACATCCCAAAAAAGAAATTCCCAGGGGACACCCTTGTACCACCCTATCTCACGGACTTTTCCGGCGGACACCCCCTGGCACAGACACACTCTCAAGGCTCTCGAGGTGTTTAAGAGTGCCTTTGTGTCTGTTTGGCAATTCCCTTAGCACAGCCACATCTTTCAAGCTCTCGTTGGGGTGTTTACAGCCGATTGCAAAACTCTAGAGACATTTTCAATTTTCTCCGAGCTTGCATTTTTGTTTGTTCGATATCCCAATATAGTGTACTTAGTCTAGACCACAAGCGACAGTTTCATATATGAGCTCCTCACTCCTCTCCGCTTTGCTATACTATTGAACGAACAATACTAAGCAAAAATGCGAGCTCGGAGGATATCAAAAATGTCTCTAGAGTTTTGCAATCAGCTGTAAGAGTGCCTTTGTTCTGTTTGGCAATTCCATTAGCACAGCCACATTTCTTCAAGGCTCTCAAGGTGTTTAAGAGTGTCTTTGTATGCTTAGTCAGAAAACTACTGGTATACGAGTATACCAGTAGTTTTCTGACTAAGCATACCAAAATCCAGATTCCAGATATTTTTGGGCATGTCTCCAGAAGTAATGATCCAATTTATACATTTGGGGGCTCAAATTAAAGCCCTAATTGAGGGGAACTATTTATCAACCTCTGAGGTCCCAAAAAAAATTTGTTGGTAGACCTATGGACAAAAGAGCTAGCAAAAAAACATGTTTTTGCACATATCTCCAGAACCAACCATTGAATTCCTGGACTTGGGAGCTCAGATTGAAGCCCTAATTGAACAGGAACCTTTCATAACCTCTATCAATCCAAAAAAAATTCATTGATAGATCTATGGACAAAAAACCTAGCACAGACCATATTTTTATACATATCTCTGGAATGTCTCGAGTCTTGGTCATGCTGTTTCTCTCTACATTTCTGGGGCGGGTTGTTTCATTTTTGGCCTGACATGCAAAACCCCGTCCTCATACATGATGTCCACATCCCGGTGAACTCGACTTTGTTGCCGTTTCGAGCGTGGATAGAGTCGGACTGGGATGCAGAATCTTGGACCAGAGGACCACCAACCATTGAATTCCTGGATTTGGGAGCTCATATTAAAGCCCTAATTGAGAAGGAACCTCCCATACTCTCCAGCAATCTTGATAAAATTTGTTGATAGACCTATGGAAAAAAATATCAAATACCCATTCATTAATACTTTCATGCATATCTCCAGAATAAGCAATCCAATTTCTACAATTGACATTATTGCAGGTTCAAATTGAGGCCCTGATTGAGAAAAATCTATCCATAGCCTCCAGCCATCTCAATAGATATGTGGGTTTTGGTTTTTTTTGTCCATATATCTATCAATGAATTTTTTGGGAATGCTGAAGGTCATTGGGTAGCTCCTCTTCAAATTGGACTTGAATCTGAGCTACAGAGTTCAGGAATTCAATGGTTTATTCTGGAGATATGCACAAAGATGTCTAGGTTCTTTGCTGGATTTTTTTTGTCCACAGGTCTATCAATGGATTTTTTTGGGACTGTCGGAGGCTATGGGTTGCTCCTGAGTTAGGACTTGGATTTTGGTCCCAAAATCTACAAATTGAATGGTAAGTTCTGGGGATATCCATGAAAGTATCTGGGTTTTTTAGGTTGTTTGTTCATAGGTTCATCAACGATGTTTTGGTGGTTATGTGTAGGGATTTAGAGCTTGAATTCAAGCCCCCAAGTATTTAATTAAGGCTTAAATTTGAGCCTCCAAGTGTAGAAATTGAATGGTTGATTCTGGAGATTTTCAGTGTTTTTTTTAGGTTTCTTGTCCATAGGTCTATCAATAATTCCTGTGATACTGTATTACTGTTGGAGGCTAAGTGCAGGTCCTCCTCAGTCAGTGCCTCAATATGTGCCCCCAAGTGAAGAAATTGGATGGTTGATCCTGGAGATATGTCCAAAAAATCTTGGAACAGGAACAATCATCACTTGCACAAAATTCCAACAGGAGAATTTGAGAACATGTGTAATTCAAGTTATCATTTGTTTCTGACATTTAAACGTTGTTTATTAGAAGGAAATGATGTATGTGAGCTTTCACAAAAAACAAGACATCAAAATCAATAAATAGCCTTGTATGATGTCCTGAATCAATGAGGTCATGGGTAAACAATATTGCACATTATATTTTAATCATGAAGGAATTAGGAAAACTATCAAAAAAGTTAAAACTAGGATATACATTCAATCTACTGCCCATTTTGGCATTTCATTGTCAGAAAATTCCTAGTAAGGTATTGGAGAAATTGTGGACTCGTATTTGCTGGCTTCAGAAGGAAGCCAGCTACTTTCAACAAGTAATTGTAAGGGCCAAAAATGGCAACAGCTACTAGCCCACGGCACAAATTGATGCCATGTGTGTTGCGTGTAACCCGGCCAGGACCCTGTTGCCGCCTCCTCCTCCTCCTCCTCCTCCTCCTCCTCCTACACTTACCACGTGACATGTCTTCAACTTGAAGAAACCCACACTGAAAGCTGAACCATTCCTACCAAATCTTAGACAAAATCATCATGTAGGAGATGTACTTGGTCTTGAAGTATAATTATGAAGAGCAGTGCATCGTTGTGTGGCAGGTACGAGGTCGTAAAAAGCGTTTGAAAAAAGTGTGGTCGACATTTGCTTTTTGTCGAATACACGGCCCGGGCCTTGAGATGAATTCAAAGATAAGATTTGATATGCTTGATGGAGGAGGATCGGGCGTGGAATGCTAAGCGGCGGGAGTAAGAGGATGAGTTCTCCTTACAGTCGGTCTCGTCACTAATCATATGCCTATCTGTCATGAGCCAATAATATGATTATGGAGAAAAAATAGTTTATGGAAAGACTTGACCATGGGTATGCAATGTATAGTGGCTGAGAAACTTTGTTTGGTGACCAATCAACAGATGTACAGACTGAAAGATAAGTGCACGATCAACAAAGCCATCTCTAGCACGTAAATGAAATTTAAGCTAATGCATAACCTCGGTTCTCCTACGGAATTTGAGCAACTAGTCCACACCCTGTCCTCGCCGCCTCGTCTGACTCCTCCGAAATATCATACAATGCCTTAAAATCCCGACAGGTATGGTTCGTCCCATCCCCTCCAAAGACTGCCGTACCATTCTCATAATAGATATCATGCTCTAACGCTGGATCCGCATTGCAAACTACCATCTCGCGCAGATAGATCAGACAATGGTGAATGTGGTAGAACGACCCATATATCGCGCTCGCTTGAATCTTGGCTACAGTATCTGCACTTGCGACATCATAGTGCACCTCAAGAATGCGTCGCATCGTATCGAGGCAGTGCATGGCGTGAAATGCACTGATCCCGAAGAGAACTGTGTCGTTTGCAATCTCCTTCGAGAGGAAGCCATTGTTGGAGGGGAGGAAGGATTTCCATTCTGAATCGGCTGCTGATCCGGAGATGGCTGAGTTATTGGAGTTTTCAAATGTCATAGGGACGGAGTCTGCAAAATATAAGGCTTGCAATGAGTCTTGGGTTGAGAATGAAATGATTAAAAAAGAGACAGACGTGTCACATAATCCGCAAAGGTTGTCTTTTCGATTGCAGAAATGCTACTCATGTTCACGATATCTGTTGGAATCCGTGAGAAACGAGACACACTGGCAAGATGGTAGTGAACATACCAGACATCGGATCAGCTCCAGGACCACAGACAGAGAGCGCTTTAAACAACCCATGTGCCACCCTGTTTGCAGAATTGGTCGCAGCCAGAACGGAATGTTGGACTAGAACTTGAACTTGGAAAAACAAGAAAACGGTAAAAAGCAACTTGTCGAACATTGTGTGTTGTGAAGGTTGAGTGGGAAATGTGTTTATAATGATATGCTTTTATCTAGTCCTTTTAACCCGCTTTCAGTGGTTCAAAAAATTTTTTTTCGAGGGTGAGTAAAGGCAATGAACGGTCACTGAGCTATGCATGTCGTCTACCATCACAGCCCCGTCACTTCTCTCGTACCAGAAATGAAATTCTCGACAGATAATTTTATCATGTAATCTATTGTCATAGTACTAGCTGTTCTATCATAGCAATGTAAATGACTCACCAAAGTCTGAAGGTGTTGGTCCATGGTACGAACCCGCAAGATAGACCAAGCGTGACACCAGGCTCAGCGGTAGTCAATAAAATGAAAGAGTTGTGGGCCACCGCTTTGCGTAGTAAGAGTGAGGTCAATAATTCAATGATAGATGTTAATTAACGATAGGCACAACACCGTTACTACAGCCCTTCCAAATGCTGAGCTCCTTTGCATTTAAAACATCTTTTGGATACTCCGAGAGTAATTCGATCAACTCGTATTTTCTTCATCTTGTGTATTTAGGTACAATTTTCTCACTGCTTCCTCAGCTTGATGGGATTAAGTATCCATCCGACAACGTACCCAGGTTCTTGTGATATGCCAGGCCACTTCTGCGCCATCACTTGACCAGTAAGTTTCGACAAACAGGCCAGCCCTTGGGCTTGGAATCCCTACTCTGCGTGCAGGTATGGACTACAGCTTCCTTCCGCTGCACTCTCACGCACTTCCACGCTTTGTCTTGGCTTTGTCCGGACTGTTCTCTTCGGTGTTTCCATGAGTGCGATGGTGGCGAATAAGGAAGCGTGCGACTAGCCATAAATGATCAAGAATAGAATCGCCACGTGCAAGCCTGTCAAATGGAGGTACTTCTTAATAACTCCCATGGTGTTGCCTTCGGTGGTAGCATTCTGTCTTCAAGTTTTGTCGTTTCAAACTCAGGCTGTACAGTTTTCAATATCTGTCTCAAGTGATCATGTTTTGCATAATGAAGCCAGAAAAAGATTAGCACTTACAGGAACTTAGGTCTAACTATTGTTCCCACAAAGTCAGGCAAAGCACCTTTTACTGTTTCCTCCAACGGAGCATTAGCAGAGACATTTTTTATGGTGTTCGGCGATCTTCGATCCGCCGAGCAGGTCCCTCTTGTTGTTGGGCATGGAGGCGGAGGAACGCATCATTATCTCAAGTCCCGTACGTGCAACGTCATCCTTTCGCTGGTTGTCCTAAAACTGACTTTCATTATCAGTCTCGCAACTCACTGAGGAAAACTCGATCCCTATTATCCTTTACGATCAAATTGGCTTCGGCCTGTCAAGCCACTTTCCGGACCAAGCCGGAAACACCTCCTTCTGGACAGTCAGCGTGTTAGCGGAACAGCTACATGAGCTGATCAAGTATCTTGGGATTGAGAAGGGATACAATTACCTTGGTCACTCCTTCGGAACTGTAATTGGAATCGAACTCTCATCACAGCCTGCGCTGCGTACGGGACTGCGGAAGCTCATCCTGTGGAGTCCCGTGGCGTCTATGAAGCTAGCCGACGAGATGTTCCAGAAGAGGCGCGAGATGCTACCAAAAGGGATCAGGAAAAAATTAGAAGGACATGAGGCCAATGGAACCACAGACAGTAAAGAATACAAGAAAGCGATGACTGCCTCACAGCATCACAACTTTTGCAGGTTGGAAGTTTGGCCAGATGAATTGCTTGAGAGTCTGTCATATTCAAGTAAAGATGGTGATGCGGCGTTGACGTTGTGAGTCTGAACATACTTTCATTTGATTATCCACTTACAGACGCCAATCTAAGATTCGGAGACAGCCCTCTGGAAACCAAAGGAAGTGTACAAAATTGGTCCGCATTGAAGACCGCCTACAACATTACTGTGCCTACCTTGCTACTGAATGGTCATTACGACTGGTCTGATGAGGCGATGACACCGCTCTTTTGGGCTATTCCATTTGTTAGGTGGGTGACGTTTTCGAACTCGAGTCATCTTCTGCATTTTGAGGAGAAAGAGAGATTTATGAACATGGTTTCGACATGGTTGACGAGAGATTGATGATGATTCATGTCACATGCTTCAAAGTGATGTAGGATTGGATACCCGAATGGTTTTGCGTCCTGAGTTTCTTCTGACAAAAGGTACCTACATGTGTATAACAACGTTGAAACAAAAGCGCATATTCCTGCTACCTCTTTAATCTTATGGGGCAAACGAAAAACAGAATTTGCGTATGCCTGACTGATTAGACGAGAACTGGAGCGAGTGCACACGGGAAGCTGGACATAGGGCTTGAGGGGTCAGAAAAACCGAGGGTATTGTTAAGCAAACCAGGAGGCAGTAGTGATAGCAAACGTGGATGTACGATTCTAGAGCATCTGCTTGCACAATGGTTGAAGAGCAGTGGTCGTCCGCTGTAGTAGTGTTGGTGCCACCGTTGACTCTAAGATTTAAAAACGAGGATCTCTTTGGGTCCTTCCCAGTGCTCTTGGAACGTGCAAACTAATGAGCTAGAGCTTGACTGGAACGCAGGAATTCGTACATACTGATAGGTTGAGTTCAAGTTCCACGTCTAGGTCGACTGGCGTTGAAAAGTCGACCCCGGTGAGGAAACACACTGCAAAACCAGGGGTATGGCTGAAAAGCAGCGAGTAATGAGCTGTTCCCCGACTCTCTCTTATCTAATTTGTAAAACAAATTAGATAAAAAGAAACAGGGTATTATGTCTGGAGCTCAAAGCCATTCCCACGGTCACTTTATGTAAGATTTTTGGCGCATGATTAGGTAACACCAATCGGACACTCCATCCGAAGGCCGAAAACCTGTCTGAAACCTCCTTTTTGTGCGTTCCTAATCCACAAACTCCGGACATCGCACCATCTTCAAGAACCTCCCCATGCAACTCGAAAATGGTACTAATCATAGATGTAGTTGGCTCACTTTCCACTCACAGGAAACCGCCCACTGGAACCTATCACCCCTCCAATTCACCCAGGCCCTACCAGCGTAAACAACAACCCCGGTCAGTACCCCGTACTCCGAATTACCCCCACACACTCCTAAACCCCTGGGCAATAGTGTACACTAATACAGCGCTGCGACCCCTTCCCATCGGTGCTGCATCTCCAGAAAACCATCGTTCATCAGCAAGTCCCAAACACTTGGGCCTCGCAGGCGCAATACCCCCCTCCGGTCAGCTTCCCATACTTGCAGTGTCTCCCAGATACTAAACCCTTTTTTCAATAGAAAACAGTACCACAGCGCCCCCACCCCTCTCCAGTGGAACTGCATCACCTTTTGTGACCCCACCACATATCAGTGGGATAGATAACTTTACCCTTTCATCGCTAACCTCTGCCCTCCGAGCCATTATGGATACATCTACCTATCACAACAATAGAACAAACTTTGCTCCACTTACCCCCTCTGACCCTCGTAAATATCGCCATTAGATTGCATGTTCCACTGACAAATGGTGTCCTGCCCGACGCAGTCGCTAATGTTATCCTACACGTGTAAGGCCGATTATCTTCACATGAACATACCAGACCTGCAACAAGTCGTGAAAAACACAGCATTCAATAGGACCCATGCTTATCCTATCAGATGTTTAATCGAAAGTTCGGACAAAAAATTTTTATTTTGACCAAAATGTTTCCCCATAGTTCGGACAAAATGACCCTACAGAGGAAAAATGTTTGACCCAAAATTCGGACATCGTGACTAAGAGGTCATTTAGGTTTGTTCAGAGTTCGGACATCGGCTTACATGAGCTTATATTCTGCCATTGTTCCTAATGCGTGCCACAGTAGACAGTCATGGATAAATATGGTAATATTTTGCTAGTTCAACGAGCTTCAACGGCACCACAGTACAGTATTGTAGTGTATTGTTAATTAGAACTCGAACTTAACCCTTCACAAACCTCTACTACGCTACTATGTCAACAGCTCATAATCCCAACTCACCTGAAATTATCCCGGTGCACGAAGACCTTGATGAGATTGGCCCAATCAGCGAAGCCTTCCATGACACAGAATGGATTGTTCGTATATATTAGGTTATGTGGAATATACTGGGTAACGAGCAGATGTATTAGGTTCTGCTCATCGTATTGGGTAGTTAGCATAATAGCAGATTCCATACAATATAATGAGCCATGGCAAAGAAAATATATTAGAGGTACAGTAGCAGCAATACAAGAGAATGAGACAAGAACGTAAGGTACGCAACGACAAAGAGGCATAGGAAACAAGCAAGAAAACGCACGCAAACATCCACGGATGATCCGAAAGAATAAAAATGGAGCCGGAGAGTAATGTAAAAATGACAAGTTAAGGCGTCGAAGTCGAACCGGCACTAACAACACCAGCACAGAAGCCAAAGCCTCACCGAAAACGGGGCTGTAAGTCTTGGCATAAAGTCTAGCATATGGATGCAGAACATTTTCGCGAGCAGCGGAGCCGATTGAAGCTCAACGAGAGAAGTTGCGCCTTGAGGCATTCCACATGGAAGAGAGGGGATGGGGATCTTGCTTCGCGACGGAGATATGAGAAAGAGATGTCGATGAACTGTCAGCGAAAGAAGGGATGAATGCATATCTAATCTAGCGAAAACGTGAATGTTAGAACATCAACTCTCGAACACACCAACTTAAAAAAAAATGATGTGTCAACGCACACTGAATAGAACTCCAACGCCATCCAAAAGTGAACGCTGCATACGTGGCGCAGAACGTCTGTCGGCCAACATCCTTCATCCCTCTTGTCTGACTCCAGATACCCAGGTCGCACATAACACCTGACTCGGTCCACGGGAAGAGGTCAGCGATTTGAAGAATAATGAGTGACCAAAAGACGAGCATATGACACGGAAAGTACAGTGTTGGAGGATGCAATGCTAATTGTGTGTTGGTTCTGTTCAAGTCGAGAGGGAGAAAATTCGGGACATCTAGTGGAAAAAAACGCGCATATACCCGGCCCACGAGAAATGAGACATACGCCCGAGAACTAAACGATGAAGCCCAGACCTAGCTTATCGTTGCTTCTGTCAGCAGTATGTTCTTCAAGAGTTTGCCGAGGCACGTTACGACTGGCTGGAGAGTGTCGACACCAGAGGAGCTAGGGATGGATGGGCATGATGATGGAAGTGTAAGACAAAAGAGGGCACGCGTCACGGTGACCGGTTAAAAAGCCAGTGTCAAGTCACGTGACCGCATACATCGACGCGTCAAGTTAAAAGTATCGGTTCAACTTACCCGCATTCACTGACGAGTCCGTTTCCCTTACTTGCTGATGTGGGCCAGTGGAGGGCCACTGGCAAATACGAGTCCATGCCAATGTCACCATGGCACCTTGGTCCTTATGGGTGGTTCAAGATATAGTAGCTCAGCTAGTACTTATGTCAGTCACCATAATGCAGTACTAGATTGCATCTGTGACAGGAAAAATGATCACTATGCTCATGAATCCCTCATGATTAAAATAATACAAAAAGTTATAATGAAAATGGGGCAGGACAAGAGGATCATAGTGAAGCTTTTTTGATTATGCAGTCATGGTGTACTACTGGACTGATTCCTTTTTGTTGGCACAACTTATCTCCAATCTACAAATAAATATTTCTATTTTAGTCACCTAAAAGCAAAATTCTCCCCATTGCAGATGTGGTCTGGTACTTTTTGTAATTTTTGGCACTCTCAGCAAGAAAAAAAATTGTTGCAACTTATTCAAAACTTATTGAAATATGAAAGTAATTGTTGCAACTTATTGAAATATCAAAGTTCAAGGGTGCACAATGTCATCAAAGATTCAAAATTTTTTTGTTCATATCTTGACAACACACTGGCCAGTTTTTCCTTGGGTTTACTATGAGACAACTTTACATCCAAAATTCTTTTAATTATATCTTAATGACCAACCAGCTGATTTCCTTGTTTGGTAGCTCATATTGAAGCCAGTATCATAGAGTACATGATTGTAGTCTACAGCAGCTCCCAAAAATTTTTTTGAGTGAATAAACCCTTGGGCCTTGAATTTATCAAAAACTTGATAATTCAAGTTTCTTTTGCTCATATCTTGACAACCAAATGGGAGTGGCTGTTTCCCTTGCTTGGTGGCTCAAAAGGGCTCAAATCAAAACCAACATCTCAGAGCACATGATTATACCTAGGCCCCAAGAAATATTTTTTGGGTGAATAAAATTTATGAAAAAGACAACTTAAAAATCCGAGATCTTTTTAGTACAAATGTTCAAGGCTTCAAGCTCAATGGTGAGAAGTAATATTCTGTACATTGATGTACAATATTAGTGATGTTTGCTGGAAATAGTGGATGTTTACCTCTTTTTTGACCTGCATCCGTGAAACATCCACGGATACATACATACTTAAAGTAACCGGAACCGGCCATTTTCTGGCTCTGAATCCATGTCTGGGAAATCCCAGGGTTTTCAAAAATTAACCCTGGGAGCCTTGGTCATCAAATGATCAACTTTACTAATGGCTTCATGGTGAAGTGGTTAATTGGTGTACAATGTTGTACATTAACAAGAGTTCGATCATTGTTGTAAACGTTTTTTTTTTGAGGCTGTTCCATAGTCTTTAGTACCTCAATAGTATATTCTTCATACATCTTAATAATTTTTTTCCATCTGGAGTTACTTTTTTAATGTACATAAAGAATCAATTACAC
>ML179863.1:0-45722 GCA_004369135.1 Dendrothele bispora CBS 962.96 | reverse complement strand
AATTGTCACTCGGCCGTCATGTATTAATATTAATCTTAACACACAACTTACCAGCCGTAGCACCCAGCGCGACTGCCTTTAACACGTCAGTCGCTCTTCTCACTCCACCATCTACGAACAACTGGAATTTCTCATTCGGGAAAGTGAGACCCCTCTTCTCTTTGAGATATTTGACACATTCAGCAAGGACTTCGATCCCAGAACGGGAGAAGTCAAGCTGACGACCACCGTGATTAGACAGAACGCAGCCGGCAAGACCTTGATCATAGGCTTCTAAAGCATCCTGGAGAGAAAGCATAAGGACGGTTAAGTGCACACGAGCTACCAAAAGGAGCGAAACAGAGCAAAAATAATCCAACTTACTTCCCAGCATTGAACACCCTTGAGAATGATAGGCACTATTCCAAGATCATGATGAACACCCGATCAATCATATATTAAAGAAGCTCACTCTTTGTGATGCTCTTGAACCAGACAATGTCTTTCCAGCATAAGCCTGGATCAAGAACGGTCTTTTATATGGATAATGTGTTAGCAAATAAAAACTCGCTTTTAGGAACGTTTCTCACACTAGGAGCGGGCATAGGTTTTGATGCTTCCTGGGTGACATTACTAGTTCCGAGCTGAGCTTTGGTGACTTTAGATGGGTCTGATGTGTGTTCTTGATTCATATCCTGTATCAGCTGAAGAGCCTGCGTAAGACAATAAAGAGTTAATTATGATAGAATCAGCCGTGAACTCGGTAAATAGCAACCTTTTCTCGCCGTCCAAGTTGGGCACTATCCACGGTAATGAAGAGGGCTTTGATTCCTCGCGCTTCGGCTTGTTCAACGAGTCGTCTGGCGACCTCTCTATTCTTGTTTACATATCTAAGTAAGTGAAGTGAGGATTAAAAAAATATCTCAATACTCTTGAATGTGCCGGAATAACGCGATACTTACAATTGGAAAAACTGTACTTGACCTGGTTGTGCATTATCTACTATTTCGTCGAAAGAAAAAGATGCCAGAGTAGGGATCTAAAGCAGAATATCAATTGCAAATCAACAAACAGCAAGACACAAGGTCAGAATTCCACAGGACTAAATCGAAGCGTTCAGTTGGGATTACACTGTGCTCACCATTTGGATTATCCCATGTTTAGCAGCCGCTCTGGTAAGGTTGAGTTCACCATCGGGATGCCCTAATTTTCCCAAAGCTGCCGCTGACTGTAGTATTTGTGTGGATTGAAAACTTCAGTTAACGATCAAGTTTCACAAACAGACTCGGAGAAGACACACGATATAGATAGGCATACTCGAATTATGTCCAAGAATTTTTGTCGAATAATCCACGTTTGTAACGTCACGAAGGATCCTAGGGCGGAACCATATTCTGCATGTGTTATGACGTGTACATCAGTGGAAGGCAGAACGGAAAATCGGAGCAATACATAAGAAGGTAGGAACAAGATATAGGTTAAGATTTATATCAGCTCTATCTCGTCCTAACGTACGCACCTATGAAACGCAGCATGATTCTCTCTCATAGTAATCTCATCCTCAGCAGCAGAGGAGAAATACGCCCATGCTTTCTCTGGCATAATTTGTCGAGCGACGTACTTCGATAACACTAAAGTCAGATATCGACCACGAAAGCCATGGTCATGTAAAGATTCTCGAAGGACTCACCTCAAAATCGTGTAGATTTAAAATCTCAGCTAGAGCAGGTTTATTTTCCACCCTCTCCAAACGCGCTTTTTCTTCGTCTGTGGTTTCTACCTCGACTTTTTCGACAGTATCTGGTTGGACTGGTCCGAGACTTGTTTTCACGACGTTTCGAAAATGGTCGGACCAGCATTGATTTTATTGAGGAGCGCAGTAAACGTGGCTATATCAGAACATAAGGCAATTCGGAGACAGAAGAAAAGCGCACTTACTGCTTTTCCTTTGGTAAGTTCGTCTTGATCGCGTCCGGCGGATGTATTGGGTCATATTCTGCCCTGTTAAGAGTCCGAGAGCACGTACAAGGGGACAAAATTAACAGAAATGACAGGTTGTTAGTGGTAGTTCAGCAAAGTTATCGAAGGAACGGAGACAATACATACGTCGCATCTTTCCCAGCATATTTGAGAATGATTTTACTCCCCCCTTTCAAGTGCCCGTCATTTCAGCTCAACCGTAATCAAGCGGTAGAATTTTAGACTAAACAAACCTGGATGTTCTATAGAGGTTTCATCATGATCAGCTTTACCCCAACCAACCAACGAGAGAGTGCCAGTGAAACAAGTACGGCTCACCATCCAAAAACTCGGTCACGTCGTAAACATGCCCTAGAACGCCATTCGTTGATCAATGAAGTCAGTAATCAGACATACAATTGACTTAGTTAAAACTCGAAGTTGAGGGCTAAGGAGAAAGGGCCGGGCGGATAGTGAAAGAGCAAGATAGATAGCTCTAGCACTACGTATGCTAGGCAAGAAGCACACTCACCGTGAACGATAATCCAACAACTCTCCTTACTATCATGCTGAGCGACCTCTTTACCGGACAACATTTTTAGCTACTATAATCGTTCAATGTAAAGAGGGAAAGAAAGTAAGGAAGACCAAACTCGAGCCTGGTTGAGGCTTATAAGGGCTAAGCATAAACGGAAAAAAATGTAATATACCGTGTTTAAGCACTACGTAGTGATATAGATCTTTTCGTAATTCCCATATACATACATATACAACACAGGACTGAGAAATACATTATCGGAAGCTTATGAACAGACTCTGACAAGTGGAGGACGTGATAGACCGAAGGCAGCGGAAGGGGTGAAGACATCCATCAGAGGAAGAATAAGAGGGGAGGAGTCCATTAACCGGACAAGAAATACGAAGACGAGGTAATCAGTTCCTCCTCGTGATTGTAATGTGGACGAACGAACACGGGCAGAGAAACAAGAGAAACTGTACAAAAAGCACCAAAAAAAAGAAATCCTCCTGCTACCCACTACTCCTGCTGCCCCCTTGTCCCCAGTACAACACGTCCCCTCGACGAGAGCCTTGACCTTCCCTTCTCTCCATAGCATCTCCTGGACGGCGGTTACTCTGAGCTAGCGGATTTCCACCAAACATTAACCATCCTTGTCGGCAGAAAGAAGACCTATTGACAAGGTGGATTCAGAAGGATTAGAAAGCATAAGGTCTGAACGAGCCCCTGCTTAGTCCCGCCATGCCCTGTTCATGAAATAGCTCTGGACTATAAGCTAACGAGTCGCAAGTCTCAGGCTATCGGCACCCAGGGCATGAGAGAAACCACGAATTTGACTAGCTTGGCCTGGTTTCAAGGTACCTCCCTCTCCCGGTTCTCTCTTTCGAGGTATCACGGGATGTTGGGAACAGGTGAGTGGGTACTAGGGGTACTAGGGACATATATGCGTGAGACAGAAGACGAGGACAAAACGAAGAAATGGGGTCGGTGACGAAGCAAAGAAGAGGGGAGTCGATAAAAAGAAGGTAAGGTCCGGACTCCGGAGACCAGATTTTGAACAGTGAAGGTTGGAAGACGGGAGCGAAGAAAGCCAAAAAAGCGAAGACATATGTATGCATGTGCATATATGCGTTGCTTGACAGCACACACATATGCGACAGCGGAAACAAGGGCCTTCAAGGCGAGGAAGAGCGGTAACTGAGAAGGAAGGGAAAGGGAGGAGAGAGAACAGATGGGCTCCATCCTGTCAGGCAGTGTCTTCAGGATCCAAGAACGGACCAAGGCAGTAGGGGAAAGCTTACCTCCTTCGCTTCCGACAAGAAAACAGGTCGATGTAAACCGCGTATCTTCGTTCGAGCTGTCACGGACCAGCAGGAGATGTCGAGAGGCGCTCTTGAGATGATTTGTCGATAGTTGAGCGTGGCCTAGAGAACCGGATAGTGAAAAAAATGCAGAGAAAGACGAACATGTCTGCTGGTGAGCGAGCAATAACAAAAACAGAGGGTAACAGAGGGTAATGACGACGACACCTGTGCACGATAGACCAAACAGCGAAAACAATTCTCTTACACCGACTTCAACTGTTCTGTGGGATAGTCGCCAGTTATATCCGCGGTGGTCACCCAGTGTGTCATTAGCGTTAGGACGAAAAGCAAGTTGGAGACTCTACACTCGGTAGGCACGTCGCCGAGGGAAACCTCAGAGAAAGAATGACTCAGGGTACGTGTTGCTGCGCGTTGCTACCCCTGAAAGGGACGAGAGCTTTGACAAAGTGCATCTTAAGAAGGTCCTATCAAAAAGTGTCGGAAGGAACAACGAGGGAAAAAACACACCATTAGGCACGAACCAATAAGCCAGTCTCTCCCCGTCAGTAAAACCACTTGTCAACACCGTTCACTCTCACATCACACCGGAAGGGGAAAAAAATGAAAAGACAATTAAAATTTGACTAGTAGCGGAGAGGCACGTAAGATAGCGAGGGCTAGGATTGGAGAAGATGGACCCTCTTCTTCTAAATATGCGAGCAATCCAACCCTAGTTTCTACCTGTCAAACGCAGAACAAAGGTCAGTGAAAAGCGCTTGAGAAACCATGGAACAGAGACACACCAGCTACCTGGATCCTAGCCAACGCCCATGAAAGTATTCTATGTCTACTTGAGCTTAGAGAAGAGCTTGGGGGCGGCACAATCCTGTATACGTGAACGAGAAGTAAGACGAGGGGTGAGGTGAAGTATTGTAAGAACGAAAGACTCACGTCAACGCAGTGCATCATGCTACGAATAAGGTCAGTCTCCATCTCAGAAAGACGAAGTGAAACAGCAAATACTTACTGGACTAGAATCCAAAACCAGAAACACGAGTCAGTCAACGTTGGCAACCACAAAAAACACGCGACTGCAAAAGTTACTTACAGCTACGAGCAGGACAATGTCAGAACAAAAACATAAAATGAAGAACGGCTGAGATACTTACAGTTCCTCGACACAGTCCTCTCCCTTGTAGCCCTCTCCACCCGACACCTTTTCCTGGCAATGTTCGAAGTGCTTGGCCAAAGCAGCGCATTTCGAAGAGTTTTGACATTCTTCACGGATTTGAGGGTGAAGCTACACCAGAATCAGCAAACAACCCTCCTTTACAGACAGATACCATAGCTCACATCCTCGGGTTCTTCCTCCTCCTCTTCCTCCTCTCCTCCTCCTTCCTGCTCCTCAGCTTCCGGTTCCTCCTCAGACTTGGCCTCAGCAGCCTCGGGCTTCTGCGCGTCGTCAGCCTCGGAGTCGTTATAGACCGTAGGTAGGAAAGAAGAGAAGAACGAGGTGATGCTCGACATTTTTTTCTTGGGTTTTTAGAGAACGGACGAGAACGATGTGTTGGCCAACCGACCCAGATTTCCGGAAATGTCCGGGATGGCTCGTGGGAATAATGACGCGCACGCGACGGTTGACATGCAAAGCTGATGGTCAACAGATGTAAATAGCCCCTGTATCTATGGTCCCCCGAGTCCTGAATGGACCACATTTGGTAAATTATATACTTAGACCTTGACCTCGTCAGGTACACGGAAATCGGGATCATCAGTTGTCACCGAGCTTCAAACTTGACGTTCCTTCAGCCTCTCCATTTGAACAAACAGGTATTAGCTACTCTGGTTGATCGATTGAAGCCTTCGATCACTTCGGGCTCATACACCAAATCAAGGGGAACAATCAATACTGAGTATCTCCTTAAGTTCTCCCTTAACACGGCGAGGGCTAGTGTGCAGCTTCATGGGGAAACACAGCATCGTAACATGTTGTCGTTATTATTTTTTCATCCCATTTTTCAGTCTGTTCGAAAAACGCAATAAAAATGATCTCCATTCATTGGACAATAGGCCTAAGCTTTCGTTGCGTTTTTTGACCGAGCTGGAAAACTCAAAGAAAATACATAACGTTTTATTTTCTCGAGGAAAGTGCATAGCAGTCCCCGCTGTGCTTGTGCAAGATCCACTATTAATGACAGTAAAGTGATTCCATTTGAAAGACATGTACAATCGCGGTGGAGTTTCGCCGCTCAGGACGGTAGCGCAGCAAATCAGAACAAATCCCCAAAGTTCTGTACAGCTCAAGTCAGACCATAAATTTTAGTGGCCCGTCGATTGTATACAAGTCGGGAAAAATAGGAATGGTTGACAAGGTAGCGCTACAACAAGGTAGTTGCGTTTCAAAGTGTTACGACTCGACATAGGACACAATTTTTTGGAAAAACTGAGCGCTTTGACTTCAGTAAAGCCTTGAAAATAATAGAAAGAAAGAAAAAAATAAACAAACCCGAATACCTCTCGTTCGTACCAATCGCGCCCAGCGCTCCAATCACAAGAGTCAAAAACAGTTGGGGTCGACTCTCGAGTCGCGTCGGATTACTAATCTTTTGGGGCTGTGCAGGCCCATTCCGACGGGGTTTTTTTTCCAGCTAGCTTCTACATAAACGACGATCATATTCATCTGACTCAACCCCAACTTTTTTGCAAATCCTTCTATTTGGCAGAGACCGCCCGATGTCGGAGGAGGAAGGCCCCGCGAAAAGTACTTCTAACAAGAAGAGGAGACTTCAAGGTGCTTGTGATGAGTGTCGCAAACGCAAGGGTGAGTAATTGTCTAGGCCCCCCCAGCTTTGTACCGTGACTATTAGCCGTCCAACCGGCGATTGACCTTATGATGATTTATCTAGTCAAATGTAATCATTTTTTACAAGAACCTTATGGATCCTTGACTGAATAGTCTTTACTCAAGGCGACAGTGCAAGTATGCCCGGGAACCAGTGTTCGAATTGCAACGTTTATCAGGTAGAATGCACTCATGTTCTGGCAAACATCAAAAAGGTGCGTGTCATATTTCACGCCGCTCCGGGACAAACGCTCTTATTCATTTAAGCAGAAAAGAGGTCCACCAATAGGGTACGCTTCTCAGTTCTAACTCTATTTTCTCGTATCAACCCTCTAAAGCAAACCCCGGGGTTCGAAAACGACTCGAACTATGGTATCCTCTATCTTATCAACCACGAAGCCTTTTGTTCTTCCTGACAGCAGAGAGGCTATACTTCAGCTGTTAGTCGACCTTGCTACTCAAATCAGGTCAATGGAAGGGGAAATCGACGAGCTCCAACAAAAACTCTACCAAGCTACTTCCGGAAGTCCCGCCAACGATACAACGGATGATCAAAATTCCCCACAACCACAGGAACCTCTTCCCGCATTCCAAGAAATGTCAGCACCTATACTCAAAGAGAGCATTCTAGAACCGGACTCTTCCTCGCTCGAGGGTCTATCCGACAAGCTCAAACGTCTTGTGATCGATCAATCTCTTCAACGACATTTTGGAACGTCCAGCTCGTTGTCACTCGTCAGAACCGCGTTGGACATCAACTATCCGAAAATGACTCCAGGCATTGATTGTGTCTCCGGTCCCTCTTATCGTTTTCTCCATTGCAGACGCGCAGAATTTTGGGCTGTTTATCCTGTACGCTCACTCCCGTCTCTTTTTTACAGTGATGTACTTCGACTCACTTATCCATTAACGAATAGTGGCAAATACCTCTTTATGAAGACCCCAAACCACTCATCTTTCCCGACCGAGACCTCATCCCGGAACTCATCGATCTCTATTTCGTTCACTACAACCAATTCCTACCCGTCCTCCATCGTCCCACTTTCGAACGATCCGTCGCCGAAGGCATGCACTATCGTAACAGACCCTTCGGTTATACCCTCCTCGCAGTATGCGCAGTTGGTGCTAGGTACTCCAAAGATTCAAGAGTCTTTGCAGACGAGTCTTCTCCCGAATTCAGTGCGGGTTGGAAATACTTCAGACAGATCAAAATGTTTCCGCGCAATTTCATGATCGTTCCAAGTCTCTATGATCTTCAGCTTATCTGCGTGAGCTTCTTTTTTTTTTCCACACATAGTAATACATTGACAAATCCATCCTTGTCCCCCTTGTTGAACCCCTGATTTTTTTAGATAGCCGTCATGTTCCTACAAGCAACCTCTACTCCAGAAGCTTGTTGGACACTCGTCGGCTGTGGAATCCGTCTTGCTCAAGAAGTCGGCGCTAATCAACGTAAATCAGGTGTCACTCGGCCGACCGTTGACGGAGAACTATGGAAAAGAGTCTTTTGGATGCTCTACGTCATGGATATATACATCAGCGCTTTCTTAGGCCGGCCTATGGCAACTACAGCCGATGAGTATGTGTTGAGGCCAATTTACCTTCAGGAGGGTCAACTCACTCATATTGAAAAAAAAAACGTCCCTTAGCTTCGACCTTGACTTACCCATCGAATGCGACGACGAGTACTGGGAAACTTCAGACCCCAATCTTGCGTTCAAACAACCACCCGGACGCCCATCGAATTTGATTTACTGGACTAACTTTCTGAAACTGCTCGAGATTTGTAGTCTTATTCAGAGAACGGTTGTAAGTACATCTTTTGATATTCATCACGTTTGAACGGACCAACTAATTAGAAAAAACCTCAGTACCGCACTCGAAAATCCGAGATGGATCCCGAGTGGGCTCAGAGAACAGTTTCCGAGCTTGATTCGATGCTGAACAATTGGATAGACAACGTACCCGATCATTGCAAGTTTCATTCATTTTCTCCGTATTTTTTCTTCTTCTTCTATACAGCTAATCTTAGAGCCTTCTCAACAGTGAAATGGGATCCTAACAGAGAAGACATTGACTTTTTCCATCAATCAGTTTCCCTCTACGTCTTATACTACGGCATCCGGATCCTCGTTCATGTACCTTTTATACCACGTCCAGGTGCCTCCTCGGAGGATACTCTCCCTTCAATGACCATCTGTGCGAACGCAGCGCGATCCGCGTGCCATGTTATGGAGGTCCAACAACGTCGCGGCTCCCTACCACTTCCTAATGTTATCGTGCGTTAACTTGATTTTCTCAACGAAGACTAAAAGAATGACTATGAAGCACTATTGATATAGGTCACTCTCTACAACTCTGCTCTTATTCTCATCCTGAATGTATGGAGAGGAAGACAACTCAAGGCTACCTCAGGTACCAATAAGGAATTAGTCGACGTGTACAAATGTATTGGAATGATACGCACCTATGAAGCGCGGTACGTTGTTTTTCGATGCTTATACTGATACAATCATACTTAGCCGGAAACTTCCATGAAGATGGCAGAGCGCAGGAACGTATTGGTTCGTCTACTAAGCTTTTCATTGTCAAATGGTACTGAGGATATTTGCAGCGATATCATTCGCGAAATCATTCTTCTCACCAATCTTCATAAACCTTCAAACGATGACAACAGAGCCTCGTTAAAACGTCCCAGGGATAGCGATTACAGCGCCGATTCTAACATTTCCCCAGATTCCACCGGTTCTATTTCGAGTAGTACCCAGTCAACAGACACAATAGGAACTCGCAAACTAGCTGGTGTCAACCGAGTAGCCGCCGCTAGTCAATCAAGTCCTGAATCGTCTAGTGCTACAAGTCTCCCTTACCCTTTCAACACCGACGTACAACCCAATATCAATCTCAACATTGACCCCATTTTCAGTCTTCCCTTCCGTAGTGACGAGTTGGGTAGCTTGCCTCTACACGAATCGTTCGATCCTTTCGGCGATGTTAATTCTTTCGTCCACCATACCGATATGTGGATGAACGAGTTCAATCCCCAGCAGCAGCAGCCTTTTACCGCGGGACTGTCACAGTTCCAACAATCGCAGGGGCCACAGGGCACGATGAGTGATTTAGACTCGAGATATTCCCAACACGTGATCGAGAGCTTGTTTTCCGCAATGGGACCTCCTGTTCCTGCTGCTTCTGGCGGTAAGCCTTCGTTGAGAGACAAAACTAATACAACTACTGATTGGATATTCCTCCCAGGACAAACCGGACAGAATATGAATCAACAATCAATGCAGCAGGACGATTTTCCAGCGTCTATGACAAGGCAGGTTTCATTCTCAATTCTTGTAACTATAACACTCTGACTATCCGCTTTCAGTGGTGATTGGAACATATACGACCCTAACTTGGACGATTTGTTGCGCATTTACATGCCATCATGATATAATGATAGCGTGTCCGTTTGGTTCAAGCATCTCAAAACTCACCACTCAATAGTTTAGTAAAACATACATGGATATGTAACAATAATGCTATTAGATTCATTCCTACGCTGCGAGTCTGAGCGATGCTGGTTGTAGGTAAAAAATCATCGTATGGGTACAAATACACAACGAATGTACATTTATCAATTCATATTGCGCTCCGCCGACGGCGCAGGAAAAGCCTCAAGCCAGTAGTGTGTACCCTGAACGGATCCGCAAGGAAATTCTCCAAATGCAGGTACCATTTGAGGATTCATCAATTGTTGGGTCTGTGTGTTCTTACAAACGGTTCAAGTCTAAGTCAGATATTAACTAGTTTTACTATCAGACAATCTCGATTATTTCCTACTACAAGGCATGGATAAATCACGCCAAGAATCTTCGTCACTCGATTCTCACCAACGAGATGAGAACTTGTCCGGCCGAAATGTTACGAGTACTTCAACGCCGACCACAACGCACAGGTGTAATGCGAGGAGACGCACCCATACTCCATTATTACTATAAGGATGCTGGGAGAACAGCGTTAAGATTAAAAAAGTGGAGTGAGGTCAGTGCAATCGCGGGTCTTCCGCAACCGTCCGAGACGTACATCCTCTTACTTGTTCGATCTTGCTCGTTGCGATTTGTACACAGTCCACACTATGTCGACGTTTCCAATCTTCTCTTTGGCATTGTTTAGAACAATAGAGCGCATCGCGACATCCTGAGCAACGAAGAATCGATCCATCACACACGACACCACGAGGACACTGTCACAAACCAAGTCAAAGTCAGCGTCATTGTCAAAATGGAGTATACAAAGGCCCAAGTACTCACGGAGTCATTGCGACACCTATTGGCAGTCTTGACTTGCTTTTCATATTCCTGCGTGTCGTCCAATCTGACTTTTAACGATCGAACGAGGTTTGCCAATGCTTCGTTGAATGGTGCACTGGGATATGTAGGCGCGAAAAGATCGGATCCCTGTATATCTATCGTCACTCTACGCAGGAGACGAAGGACTTTGATATATGTCGTGTAGACTGCCAATTTGTCGAGAAATATGATGTAGGTCTGTTCCAACTGGTGGAAGTCTTTTCCGAGCAAAGCATCTAATTTGTGAGAGGTCAAGGGGTGACGAGTGAGGTGTCGGAAAGACAGAAGGACAGAATATAAGAAACGGTGACGAAGAACCTCTATGATAACTTTGTATCCAAAGCTGTCTATTGAAAGATTGATGAAGGTGGTTGAGAGGTATAGTAACATTGCACTGAAAGGCGAAGACTTCGAGTTGTCCTGTAATGCGGATGGAAGATGATAACATAGCTTCGATATAAACGTGGAAATCCACCGACATGTGTCATGTCTGATCAGGAAGGCATGCACGAAGATAGAGGAGTTAACAACCCACAAACAGGATATTGAAATGTCTGGCAAGAAGGTATAGAGCTTTTAGAGAGCTGAACTGTTCTAGCTGACCGGGTTCAAGAGAACGCATGATTGGCTTGAGTATCGCGAGGGATGTCCTGGTCGGGTTCTTCCTGGGAAAACTTCTGCACAAAGAGATTTCCACGACTCTCCACTATGTTGGAGTGTCTCGAACACAACATCTAGGGGTTCTCGGATGGAAGGAACGTCTAAGTGTCGTAGGTCCGGATCAAGAACACGAAGGAGGAGACGGGTGATTGTCTGAACAAAACCAGAGTAGCCAATGAGAGACTGAAGCCAGCTGGGTTGTTTAAATAATCGAGAAATGAGAGTGCTGCAAAGAGATGCATATCGTTCCTGTAGACGCATCTGCTTCTCGTCAAATGTCACCCTGTCGATAAACTGAACAATAAGGTACTTGATCCACAGCGAGATTCGATAAAGATGTTCTGCAAGCCTTTCGATATGAGCTTCTATGGTTTCGGATTGGACGCTGGCTGGATAATCGATCGCTGTAGATAGCGCACCCAAGGATGCAATCATCAAACGGAAAGCAGGATCGTCTTCTGTCTCTACTGATGATTGCCGGTTTTCTGGAGTCGCTGATGGAGGAGGGTTGTGTGCGACATAATGAGAAATGACGGTGACGATGCTGTTAAATTGTGAGGGGTCTTCTTTGACTAACAAGCCGAGCTGTGATATGGCGGTTACTGAACGACCACGAAGGGCTGCTGTTTTGAGTTCCTGGAGGAAGTTTAAGCAAGCATATATTCCCCGTAAGTTTCAAAGAGCTGACCTTTGCTCGTCGCGCATTGTATGAGGACATGATACAGGTGAAAAGGAAAGATGGACCCCAAATGAAATTTGAAAATTTCCGTCCGCAACTCACGTGACTGACTCAGCAAGCGAACACCACCGTGACCTATCGTCACTACGGAAGGGAAGACTGAAAATGCTGAGGTTGACATTGGGCCGTACGTCGGTGTTGAAAGGGTAAAAAAAAACTCGTAGGGTGATTCAGAGCTTGATAGACTAGCGGTGGCTACTCGGTTGGTGCCAGCTAGTTTCAACTTTGCGAGTTGTGTTTGACTGGGTACTACTCGAAATAGAGCCGGTGAAATCTGGAAATTGACGGTGTGATCACTATCCCTTTGAAGTTTTAAAGAGGCTCTGTCCTCATCGCCCAAGAGGTTTATGAAGACGGTAAGAAGAACAATTTCTTTGCAACAGTCGGTTCAGTAGCTTAATTCTACACTCAGAATCCGATCCTTTCGACGACGTTCATCCATTCGTTCACCATACCGATATGTGGTTCAAACCTCAGCGGCAGCAATAGTAAAACATACATGAATATGTAACAAAATACAATCAGATTCATTGCTACGCTGCGAGTCTGAGCGATGCTGGTAGCAGGCAAAATATGAGTAGACAAATGAGCCGAAACAACAAATAAACACAAATGTACACCTATCAATTCGCATTGTGCTCTCTCTACGGTGCAGAAAAAGCTTCAAGCCAGTAGTGTGTACCCTGAATGTCTCCACAAGGAAATTCTCCGAACACAGGTATCAATTGAGGATTCATCAATGACCGGGCCTGTATCTTGGATAGTTTCGGAAAACCAGCGATTGGACTGACTTGATTCCACGTAGACAATTGTAACCTCGCTCTCCCAGCATCCTTATAATAGAAATGGAGTATGGGCGCATCTGCTCGCATCACAACTGTGGGTGCTGGTCGGTGTTGAAGCAATCGCGACACTTCGATCCAATGTCTTTTGATCTCGTTGTAGAGAATCGAGTGACGAAAGAAGTCTTCGCGTGATTTGTCCGTGCCTTGTAGCAGGAAATAATCGAGATTGTCTGAACATAAAAGGGGGTTAATAATCCGACTCAGGTTTCAAGCGCGCTCGTAAAGAACCAACATACATTCCCTGGCTTGTTCGGCCTTGTTCGTTGCGATTTCTACACAGTCTACTCTATGTCGATGTTTCCAATCTTCTCTTTGGCATTGTTTGGAGCAATAGAGGGCATCGCGACAACCTGAGCAACGAAGAATCGATCCATCACAGACGACACCACGAGGACACTGTTCATGATGAAACAAAAGTCAAAAGTCAAGTGAATGTGCAAAAAAGCCCAAGTACTCACAAAGTCATTACGACATGCATTGGCAGTCTTGAGTTGCTTTCCATACTCCTGCGTGTCATCCAATCTATTTTTTAAAGATTGAAGGAGGTTTTCTAACGCGTCGTTGAGTGGTGTAGAGTATGTAGACGTGAAAAGACCGGATTCCTGCATATCCTTCATCGCTCTGCCCAGGCAACGAAGGACTTTAATATAGGTCGTGTAGGCAGCCAAATTGTCGAGAAATATGACGAAGGCCTGTTCCAACTGAGAGATGGTGCTTGTGAGTAAGGGATCGCGAGAGGTTCCGGTCAAGGTGTGACGAGTGAGGTGCCGGAAGGACAGAAGAACAGAAGATAAGATCCGGTGACGGAGAACCTCTATGATGATTTTGTGTCCGAAGCTGGCTATTGAAAGATTGATGAAGTCGGTTGAGAGGTATAGTAACATTGCGCTGAAAACCGAGGTCCTTGAGTCGCCCTCTAATGCGGATGGAAGATAGTGACATAGCCTTGATATAAATGTGGAAATCCACCGACATGCGTCATGTTTGATTAAGGAAGCATGCACGAGCGTAGAAGAGGCACAACAAACATGCATGATTTTGAAATGTTCGATAAGACATAGTGCTGTAGGAGAGCGAATATGCGCAAGCTGACCAGGTACAAGAACACGCATGATTGGCTTGAGTATCGCGAGGGATGTTCTGGTCGGATTCTCCTGAAGAACTACCGCACAAAGAGACTTCCACGACTGTCCACTTGTTGGGAGTCTGCCAAACACCTCACTTAGAGGACTTATGATGGAAGGAACGCCCAAATGCGATAGATCCGGATCAAGAACACGAAGGAGGAGGCGGGTGATTGTCTGAACAAAACCGGAGTAACCAATGAGGGACCGACGCCAGCTGGGTTGTGCAAATAATCGAGAAACGAGAGTACTACCAAGAGATGCATATCGTTCCTGTAGATGCATCTGCTTCTCGTCAAATGTCCCTCTGTCGATGAATTGGACAACGAGGTACGTTATCCACAACGAAATTCGATAAAGATGTTCTGCAAGCCTTTCGATATGAGTTTCTGTGGTTTCGGATTGGATGCTGGCTGAATAATCAATCGCTGTAGATAGTGCACCCAAGGACGCGATCATCAGACGGAAAGCAGGATCGTCTTCTGGCTCTACTGATGATTGTCGGGTTTCTGGAGTCGGTGATGGAGGAGGGTTACGTGCGACATAATGAGAAACGACGGTGACGATGCTGGTGAACTGAGAGGGGTCTTCTTTGACTAACAAGCCGAGCTGTGATATGGCGGTTTCTGAACGACCACGAAGGGCTGCTGTTTTGAGTTCCTAGAAGAGATTTAAACAATCATAGATTCTCCGTAAGTTCCAGGGAGCTGACCTTTGCTCGTCGCGCATTGTATGAAGACATGATACGGGTAAAAGGAAAGATGGGGCCAAAAGGAAATTTGAAAATTTCGTCCGCAACTCACGTGAGTAACTTAGCAAGAAATCACCATGCCAGTCACGGCCAGTGCCAATGCCATGCCTCTCCTGGTCCATACATCTGTTCTTGCTCGCATTTTGAATATGCAGTTTCATATTCTGTTCTCGCTCATATTTCACTGAATAAGCCTGGACACCGAATAGCAATGCAACAGAGTTACTGGCAAAGAACTTAGAAGTAGTATCGGTGACGAGTACCTTTGAAACCTGTTGAAGAGTTGGTGAAGAGATATTGGAATTGTGTGTGTGAATACTTTATGATCAGAGTATAAGGAAAGCTATTCTTGTTCTCTTGAGAATGACCAGAACTCTTTCATCGATCATACGACTAGTATTCTGACTCGGGGTCCCTGTGGGAATTGTAAACCGACTTTAGAGACTCGGAGAAGTAAATTACGTCGGGTTCAAGCTGGGCATCTCTCGGACCGGGACAGTTTCAGCGCACCGAAAAGTCATTCGAAACTTGACTAGTGACTCCGTAGAAGGAGCCGGGGGGATGATGAAGTATAGTACATTTGTGTTATCTTATACTTACACCTTATGAAACGACAGAAATTACAACCCATCTCCACCTATGCTGTTCAAAAGTGGACAAAAATAAATTTCGACACTCCAGCTCTTTTTTGTCATTTTCCGACATTCCAACCAGTTCCTCCGATACTTCGAGCGTGACTGTGACAAGGTGCAGTTTTCGACACTTCAAAATTTGCATTCCGACATTGCACTTTGTTTTCTGACACTCCAAGAATCTGCATCCGACTTCAACATTCATATTTCGACATTCCACTTTTTTTTCGACACTTCAACTTTCACTATCCAACTCCAACATCTGTTTTCCGACATTCCATTTTTTTCTCCGACACTTTGACTTTCACCATCCGACTTCAACATCTGTGTTGACTTTTTCTCAACTTTGATTCCAATACTCCGCTTTTTTTCTCAACACTTCAACTTTACATATCAAGACTCATTATCTGCATTATTATGATTATGTTTTCTGTGACACAAGGGTAAATTTTTTGCGTAAGAGGGCTTTTGGAGCTCTAATTATTACCAAAAATGGCAATTCAGCAGGGACAGCCTACCATATTTAGCAGTTTGTTAATTAGTTTCTGTCAAATAATTGTATCTAAATTGATCCTAGTAAAGATCAGAAGCAGACACTGAAGCGAAGTTGGACATGTGTCAAAAAAAAGCAGAGTATCGGAACACAAATGTTGAAGTCGGATATTTAAGATGAAGTGTTGAAGAAAAGAATGGAATGTTGAAAGAAAAATGTTGGAGTTGGATCATGAAAGTCAAAGTGTCGAAAAAAAAAGTGGAATGTCGGAAGATGATTGTTGAAGCCGGATGCGGAATCTTGAGTGTCGGAAAACAAGGTGCAATATCGGAATGCAAATTTCGAAGTGTCGAAAATTGCACCTTGTCACAGTCACGCTCAAAGGATCGGAGGAACTGGTTGGAATGTCGGAAAATGCCAAAAAAGTGCCAGAGTGTCGAAATTTAATTTTGTCCACTTTTGAACAGCATATCCACCAGACAGCTTTGTATGATAAATAAATCCTTCAAAATTCTGTATCGACACAGAGTAATTCAGCAACACAATTTTTGACCTGAGGTAAGTATACCTAAAAAAACACGCACCATCAACAATATCAAAATCGTTCTGGACGAACAACCCATCTGCGACTTCTTTCAAAAGCTCCGCAGCTGGAGCCGTGCCAAAGTGCTCCAGTAAACCGGCTTTGTCTAGCAAAAAAATAAAACGAGGTGGATTCATAATGTCCGACTATTCTCGAGAGAATAATACACTCACCAGTGAATTCCTCCTATCCATTTTTTCGAATAAGTCATACATCAATGAGACGGAAGACACTTTTTTTAAAGAAGCGAGCAAATTCTTACAATGCTAATATATTCACCAGTAGGTTTTCCATCCTTGTCCACTTTGCGAGTCACTCGATAACCGAGCTGTGCATATGATCATCAACTGTACACATGCCATGGTCTTCGGAGGGTGAAATAGAGAACTCACTGTTTTGGGCTCCCCGCCAGCAGCGACGAGTGCTTTGACTTTACCCGCGAGTTCTTCGTATCGAGCTTCCTAAAAACACATATGATTTAACGATTGAGTTTTGCATGAACATAAACCCACCCTTCCTGGAGCGATCTTCAGATGCGTAACGACCATAAGCTTTCCGCTGCTCGTCTTGTCTCTATAAAATGATTGTTGATATCGATATCAGTGAGTATGCATCTGTTCGAAGGAATCTAGAATCGATCCCTACGGTATAGAGCTCAAATCCATATCTTTTCGAGGCTAATTCAAGTCGTTTGGTATCAGGGAGTAAGGGGGGAAAGAAAGACGAGAACCTTCATAAACTTCGAACCCTTATAAACCTTTCCTTTGAAAAGATTACTAAGGACCCGGTTTCGTCGTGCTTTTACACAGAGCAAAGACGCCAAGGACCCAGAGTACTGATATCACGGGAGGAAGACTACAAAGGGAATCTTTGATGAACTGGGGTTAGATGAAGGCGAATTCTCTTCTCAAAACGATCAAATTAGAGTTTGAACGCTTGAACTCGGATCCGGAGTAATTGATAAAAGATTTCATTTTGTCTACGTAATAATACACCTCTCCACGGCTTAGTCGAAGATTGACACGAGGAATCCACGATGATAAGATGCAGAAGTACGATAGAATGCTAACAATCCAAAAAGAAGCCCAAGAAAAAGATAGAAAGAGCAAATCGAATAACAGCTAAGTTAACGAAGAAGTTGATTGAGATTTCGTCGACATGGACAGAAGATCGGAACTTTGAAATATTGGGATATCCAGAATGATAATAAAGATCACAGCGAAGGGCACATAACTATCGAAACAAAAAATTGAGAGTGCACTGCACGAACTTCAAAATACTGTAACATTTCGTTCAATTCGGCAGTCACGGGTCAGAAATGGTCATACTTAGAAGTCACAGCAAAAATTCAGTCCTGCCGGAATTTTCTGCTGTGACCGTGATCAGCACCAAAAATGGATATTTCCGCCCAGAACGCCGAAATTTTTTAGGAGATCACGGCCTCAAAAGTGAATTACCGGGGTGCCGAGACGATTCCACCTGTGCCAGGTCACACCCCCTGCCGAATTGAACGAAATGGTACAGTATTTTGTCTCATTCGCGATGGGGTAGAAAGGTCTCTGTGAGTGCATTTAGATTTTATTAGTAGCTGCTGAGACACTGTCTCATGTGCAATTACTTAACGGTGTGGCACCAAGGAGATATCAACGAATTAGTACTAAATATACAAATGTAAAGGAGAAGTTTAAGAAATAAAAATAAAAATAACCGTTTGGAAGCCGATTACATCCCTGCGACTGGATATTTTATCGTTTCACTATCGGAAGCACCCATAGCACTAAGAGAAGAGGACTTGGAAAGCGGGAGGTGTCGTTGGTGAAAATGCTGCTGGTCAGCGTAATGCAGCTGATGAATACACTGGCTCGAAAAATCGTTAATCCCATGCATACCAGAAAATGGCATCTCGTTTGCCGGAAGGTTATTGCGGTCGGGTTCATGACTGAGTTCCGAGCCCATTCCAGACAAGATGCTCGGACGTTGTTGATGCGTTCCAGCGCAGAACTCCAAAGAGTAGGACCCGAACTGCGACAAAGGGTCCGGGTGAACAGGTCCATCAGAGTACGAGACCGGCGCTTGGCTATCGCTGATGGTAGAGCGTGGTGAAAGGTCCCGTTGACTAAAAAAGGTGATGCATGGAACGCGGAAATGAATTTCATCGGTGAAAAAAAAGACGGAGGATAAATTGAGGAAGGCTTACATGTAACCGGAAGGGAGCGTCGGAGCACCAGGGGAGGTAAGGGGTCATGTTGAAGTCAATGGAAACGCGATCGACGAATTCCGAATACCAAGAGTCAAAGCGGTGCGACGTGTAGTAAGTAAATATGAGATAGAAGAGTGAAACAAGGGAGAAAAATCGTCAGTTCTATATCATGAATGATAACACGGAACGAAAGGGACAAGTCTTGCCAGTCGAAAATTCGTCGAGAAGGCCAAGGCAAAAAAGAGAAAGAAAAAAAAATACTCACACTGAGCGTGCTTCGTCGTGGCCCGTCTCCATTGGTAATGGAGACAGGAGCGGCAACTGGGATGTCGACAACGAACTCAAGCTACTCGACTTTGAGCACGTATGAGAATGATGGCCGAGCAATGGTGACGACTGGGATAAACTTCTATATGGGTTGAGCATACTGTTATTAGGGAATCGTTCCTTCGGCGTCGAAACTCGAAGAATCCCCATAGTTGAATCCGAACCAGACCGTAGTCCTGGTCTAGATGACGTCGAATGAGACTGCATGTCAAGCATAAGTGACGGAGTCTTCGGATGTTCTTGCACACTGAGTACAGCCATGTTTTGACAGCTTGCTGAACGAGACTGGGGGTCGCGACAAGTGAGCGGGAGAAGGCTCGACGAACTTGGGAGCCATAAATCTGAAGGATGAGACTGAGGTCCTCGATATTCGTCCATCGATAGAGCATCATGTCCCGGCTGAGGATAGACGTCTAGCGGACTAGTACTACTAGCTGTCGAGCCAGAGCCAGCAGATAGCGGGGAAGTAAAGACGGAAGATGGTGACGGTGAATCTGAAGCTGGAGTATGCACGAGTTCTGCTGGAGAAGACAAAGAGGACACAGAAAACGTAGGGGCTGATGAGACTTTGTCGATAGTCGGTCCTTCGACGCTGCTACTTCTCAGGGAGGGAGTGGCAGCGGCAGTGTCCGTTGACTGAGTTGTCTTGGAGGAGTTGGAATTAGAATTGGTTGACGAGAATGACAAGTTGGAGTTCCGAGCCTTGGTCTTAGGCTTTTTGCTTCCACGAACACGACCATCCTTGGCATACTGGCATATGAGACCGCGTGTCAAGCAGCGCTCACAAGAAGGATGATCGCCACTACACTGTATACCCAGTCAAATACGTTCCAAGAACGAATACGCTCGAAATTTGCTCACCTTAACCTTCCGTGTCCTGCACTTTTCACAAGCTTGTGCTGTCCGTAGCCGGAAATGCTCTGGAGAGTAAATAAAAATTCCAGTAGACGGGTTAAGGGACCCGGCGAGTGGCACGGATTGCCCTACATCTACCTCTGCAGAAAAAGGTAGCTGCTGGGACTGCGAGCGAGGGTGAGAAGGCGGTGTGAGTCGCTGTGGAGGATACGAGGAGGAACTGGGACAAAAAGGGACGTAATTGGGATCGTATGAGAACTTAGTGTTCTGATAGTTTTGGTGATATGATAATTGGTGCTCTGGATAGTTGGATTGGACGAATGTGTCGAACGAGGGACGAGGGAGGGGAAACATCGCGTGGTCATACTCTGCTGAATGCGAGGAAGACATAGGGACTCGCCACTTTTGGTAGTGGTACCAACGTTGACTTGCATTTACCTCTGCAGGAGAAGGTAGCTGTTGGGACTGTGAGCGAGGGTGAGAAGGCGGTGGGAGTCGCTGCAGAGGGTACGAGGAGGAATGGCAACTGGGATAATACAGGACATTATTGGGATCGTAGGAAAATTCCATGTCCTGATGGTTTTGGTGATATGATAGTTGGTGTTGTGGGTGATAGTTGGATTGGACGAATGTATTGAATGAGTGTCGAGGGGGTTGAAACATCGCGCGGTCATACTCTGCTGGATGCGAGGAAGACACAGGTACTCGGTTCTGGTAGTGGTGGCCGTCATGGTGGTGATATTCGGGGTGTACGTCGTCGTAAGTACCATGATCTCCGTAGGACATTATAAAACAAGGTCGTCAAGGAAGATCTAATGTCGATCTAGAAAGCGAGAACTTTTTATAGGTGTGAGAGGAAGTGAGAGGGACTTGTATGTGCAGGCTCTTTCTTGCATTCTCGTCTCTCCGTTTTAATCATCCAGTTAAAATATCCGTAATTTCCTGCACATACTTAATGGGACCAGTCTCGTCGTGCCCGTTTGGCGCATACCTGATATGTCAAATTTCAAATTTCAGATCCGCACTCAATTTCAAACCGGTCTCTCGATCTAATGTGCGCTCCGGGTCCATGCCTGGGTGGCACAGTATGAAAAAGAATCACAATAGCAGAGATAATTCCAAAAGAAGAATCAGTGGATACTTTTCTCTACCAAAGAGTGTTTTTCTCATAAAAGACTCCACCATAAGGCACCGAACAAGTGCGTTGAGGTCGTCGTTAACGTTGCATCCAAATAACTAAGTGGATATGAGATCCACATGGCCGAAGAAATTTTTATGAGAACGTCCCACACTGGCGTCGTTTGCATCATCAGAGACCTTCCAGATTTTATAGAAGAAAGGGTGAGGTACCTACTCAACTAACCCTAACAGAATCAAAACGAAATAAGTAAAGGCTGTAACGTCTCATATCGTCAGGGTGCAGATCTGAAACAAAGGATACGATTGAGATTCTGAGCATTGATCGCTGTAAAATCTGAAAGTACTGATTGTACTGGGCCGGCGACGTATACTGTAAAGTGTAACTTGCGTTTCCAAATTGAGGCCCTCCGTTTCGAGATTTCCACCCAAACCCAAGGACGAATTTCTGGCGGAATCAGAGTCCTACGTAGCTACTTGATTCAGCGTGTCGGTTTCAGAATCTTCAGCTGAATGGACTAACAATCCAAAATTTCATGCTCCTAACTACCGAGAGTTTCAGACTCCGTCCCCCTCGATTGACCCGAGCTGCAATGAGTCTTTCAGGGACGGCTCTTTCCAAATGGGATGATCTGGAAGAATATGGTGGGATAACAGTCATAAGACCGTCAGACTTACCGAACATCGTAAACCACTGATATCAATTGAATTTGATGCGGCTATCAGGCACCGTAAAGTAGGATCAGATGCAGTCAAGTAAGTTGAAGTATCATCAGATTTCTACTTTTTGTACTCAATTCTCAACCATACACGGGCAACTGTACAGGGGCTACAGTAAAATTCATGACCATCATAACACGACCGTAACCCTTTGACTTCAGAAAAACCGATGATTGTCACTCCTCTTTCAACCTCTCTTCTAGATGATTCTTCCAGAGAAAAGATTCATTTATTGACTTAGAAAAGAGCAGATTTCTAAAAACTGCCTATTATGGAAGAATTGAGGGTCTTACTTTGAATCTCAAGCACTCAGAAATGATTAATTCCATAACTTGCATGAGGTAATATGAAGTGGTTCATGAGATGGGAATTCCTATGACCGAGAGATAAGAAGGAAGCTGGTCAAGTCTGAATTTTTTTTCAAGTCTAATCAGGCCGGATAAGTCCGTAAAATCTGATTCGTTTGGCATTTTTCCGACAATCTACCGGGCCACAGCTTTCGGTTACACAATCCAACAACCAAAATACGTCTGGATAACTGAGTCGTTACTATCAAGCCTTCTTCACCCGACAGGTCGTGGAGCTTGAACGAAGGACGGTGAGTCCGAACCACAAGTTCTACCACCGCCGGTTCCCGATCGACGTCACAGCCCTCAGTAATTCATAGTACCAGCCCCATGTGGAATCAATAACACTGCTAATCTAATTCTTCTCATACCCCATATGTTGCACTAATTACATTCATGCCAATCATTACTTCGATTCTGCAAGTACCATCATCATCCATTTTACTAAGTGCTATATTTTACCGAGGCTATTTCCCTCAGTCGTCAAGCAAATTCATACCTTCCAGGGTAGTTGATGCAAGAAAACGGCTATGTCCTGATCCTCCTAGAGGAAAGGATAAACCTTTCTTGGGACGCCGAGCCCGCTACTGCCAAAAATCCCAGCACGAAGGATTTTACCCAGGTGTCCTCGCCTATTTGCACTCGGTCGACTAAACGAGGCATATGATCCAGTTGGGTGAACAACATTTCAACCGGCTTCCTCTGTGAAAGTCTCGAAAGGTCTTCCGATTTCTTCGCTGGGCGGTACCTCGCACAAACGTCTTTCGACGCTTTCTGTAATTTGAATCAGACTCCGAGTCCGCATACACGTGCGCCTTATAATAGACATCGTTATGGTACATTGGTAGGTAATCTCAAGCCCGTCCGCTCGGCAAGGGAATTCGATGAGCGAGGACAAATTGGAAATCGTTTTCACAACGAATTCAGCGTTTGATATCCCTTATCTGCCCAGAACATTCAGCAGTATTTGCTCCGTAGGCCGCCATCGATGACTCAAGCAACCGTACGGAAAGTTCAAGAAACTCACTGTCTTGTGACTCAAGTCGGCTTCTGAATTATAGAACTAATTTATAATAACGGTTCTAAGCTCTACGAAAATTTGATGAGCGGAGTCGGTTGTTGGGAACAAATGGCGGCACAGAATTACCGAGCCAGCTTCGTATTCTTCTCCAGATCAAAACTTGAAGCATTTCACAACTTCAGGCTCTCGAATTGAAGTTGGTTCTGGGGGTATCTGGCTCCCGGATGATCATGTAACGTTCCGAATGATTGATGTCTTATTATGTGTCGTTTTACACATGTCAGTACATTAGAGCAAAATGGGCTTTATTCGTGAACGATCAGATAGGAGGAGGGCGAGTAAGAGCAAAAATTGACGCCCAACTATATGGTTGCGAAAGTTTCACGGCAGTCATAACAATTCTGTTTGTCAGTATTAATATCGGTAGGTGGATGAAATGAGCCCCCACTGGACTTTTCACAGTGGGACAGTGGCCCTGGCCGTCAAGTAGTTCGAAGTTCCAAACCACGCAAATATACAAACATTATTTCGTCGAAAACAAACAACGAGTGGTGGCTGAGTTGGCGGAACCTTCTCTACTTAGTTGTCAACGCGTGCCAAGGAAATTTCCGGTACGCCTCAGGCAAGCAGCAAAATAAGATTGAATTAGCTGTAATATAATTTTAAAGTCCCGAACTACATACTAACACCGTTATTCTTGATTACCATCACCTCGATCCTCTTAAAGATCGAGGTACAGTTTCTTAGATGTTGCGTCTTTCGTGTCCAGACCGGAACCATTGAGACGTTGGGTTTCCGTCGCCACTTCGCAATCGCAGTTCATCATACGCTGAAGAGACGTCGATGTTGAACAATGAGCGTCGAAGATTCGTAGAAGAATATTATCAATATGATCAATAGTGGCGGCGTAGCATCTGTCTGTTCTCTCGGTCGATCATGAATGTCCTGAATAATTGGTCGTAGGGTTTATGTTTAAACTGCTATTCAAGGCGAACGTCTGCTCTCAAGTAGCATCTTTTTCTTGGCTTCTGCAGTAACAATTCGGAGGTTGGGTTTCGAGAACGCACGCTAGGTTACAGATCTGTTTTGATCTATTTATTTTATAGGAACTTTCAATGGTAACGATTTGGGGTCTTTGCCTCCGATATATGAGTCAACGAGTTAATCTTTCCGACGTCTGTTAGTTTGGTTTAATTTTGGCAGACGACTCACAAAGTTGCCCCGGTACTCGTACATCGAATTCGAAGATTTGCGCGGATCGTTAGGGAGGTACAACTACATGTGAAATCCTCTGGCGAGACTCGGAATTCGTTTTTGGCGGTGATTGTGGTGATGCCACGACAACATGACAATGAATTTAACGTTAACATAGCAGCTAAGTACGTACTAACGCCGGAGCCTACAAGGTTTCGACAAGTCTCAATTGTTATCAATACGCAAATTTCCAGAGTCTCTGAGAGTCCAGACTCAGAAGTCACTTAAAAAGGTGATGAGTGAGTATCCGGTTTGTTTCACATTATAGATTCAGATTGATGTTGAAGTGGGGTTTCTATCGTGCTTTTGTCCACGAGCCGACGGATCCGGAGCATATAATTGGACTTGCCCAAGGCTTTCTGGCCTCCAGGGTCCTAGTTGACTACAGAGAAGGATGATGATCACGAAAGTCTTATTGCAGTATGAAATTTTGAAACATAGAAGAAACAAACTTCTTGCTTCTGTATGGATACTTCTGGTATGGCATAGCCTTTACTATTAGATATTTCGGAGGCCTTAACACAGTTGTGAAGACCCTTTGTACTTATAGCTCACATCGATACGCACGCAGACATACACGATCCACAATTCGAGGGAAAGTTAGAGTCTTTGGATACATTGACCATCAATCCAGTGCCTGGCTCAGGGACATGAAGGTTCCATGCTATATTCTTTCACATATACGGTAACTGAATAAATCAAGTACTACAAGGATGAGATGTAAATCCGTTTGCTTATTGTCATTGCAACTGAACACAAACCGACACACAAGTCCTCAACCCAAGGTTGGTGCTGCTTTCAGAAACAATCAGAGCGTCTCTACCGACCGGAAACAAAGACGGATCTTTGGAGGGATAATTTCCTTGATGGCTTATTGGTTCAATCGATGGATGGTGATGGTAGAGACAAGTGATCAGCAGAAGGATAACGGCGTTCCATGATCGTCAGGGCCCGATTATATTACTTGCCCATACATGGTTATGGCAAGATTTGTGAAAATGTTAGGACCAGGTTGAAGCGAGAACCCGTATAAGCAAATGACGACTTGTTTTGGAGCGGAATATTTTTTCTCTTCCATCTGAAACTATGTATCCAATTGGTGGTTCTAAGTTTATTTTGTGTCGTAAGTTTTCCGGGTGGGTTGGTCAGTGCACTAGGTGAATTGCTTCGCAGAATTCAATAGCGTTTATGTACGACTTGTAATCGGCGGAGGTTCTCCGCCAAACTGGATGGTCTTCAGCACTCCAGTGTCACCACGCAAAAAGCTATTACTCAGGTGACTCATGTACGCATGTGCGCACGCTGATATTGAGAGATACTTGAATGTTGTATTGGCCAGGCCGAAGGCGCGCTACTAGCTCAGACTTGGCGAGGGAGTAAATGTCAAAGCGAGATTGGGAAGTTGAATTTTCTTTGCTGTAAGCATCAACTCCAAGACATTCAACCTTAATTTCTAAATTCATCGTTAAAGCTAAGGTTTGACAAGAGCTCTGGGAGGTCGGTGATAGTGGGCAGCGGGGCGCCGGGCCTCGATTTTAACCCAACAAATCCAGAAACTCGAGATCTTAGATTCTGAATCTATACTGGGGTACTGTCTAATTTTGTAAAATTGTGCCTCCTTGAATCCCGAATGTTCGGAGTCCGTCGGACATAAACTGACATATCTTCTCAACTATCTTATCGAGGGCTTAATGCTCATGTAGTGTTGGCCTGGGCCGCCGTTCCAAGTTGACGTTAACGAGGCGCGGACGTGGCTGACACCGCCGGCGCATTTGACAATCCAGGGTTGCAAAAATATTCATGAACGCTGTTCCTCAATCGATAAGTTCATCCTTATGGCTGTATTCAAAGAAAGCCGTAGCTAATACCGCTATTATCGCGTGTGCGTATGTAGAATGATTATTCATGGCTAATATATTGACCGTGCTATTGGAGAATGTATTTGACTTGTGGCTCAGAATTCATGAGAAAATTACTCCAGCTGATAGTAACACGACTCGCCAAGCCCGAAGTTTTCGCAGTCTTCGGCCTGGAATTCTGGATGGCCAATCGATACCACTGGCTTCTATTCTCTTTCACTGGGATGTAAAACCAAGACGCTATGGGGGGATTGCCTTCTCAAGTCGCAGCATTCCGCTTCCATCGTGTTCGGGACTTTATTCCCGTACATTCTTGTCAAATAACCGTGCTCTGACACCCTATCGTCGGTAGTGAGGTAGTTCAAAAAGCCAAACATCATCATCAAGAATGAAACCGTATCATCCGGACGCTTTTTGCCCTTGATAGTTATCCATCTCTTTTTCTTCACCTCCATCCACGCTTTTAGCAGCTGGCAGGGCACTCGCGCTCCTTGCTCTGTTCTCTTCGACCTTTGCAGCTTCCGGCACGTGTAACAAACGTCCTTTCTTCTGCTATTGGACAAGAATTCGATTGTACCGTCATTGGGGTGGAGCTACAGTAACCGCCAGGCTTTCAGAAAATACCGTCTTGCTCATCGAAGTCGGTGCGAACAATCGCGATGACTCGGGAGTGTACGATATATATGCTCGCAGCCAGACCTTTGGCTCAGAGTTGGATTGGGTATAGGATACTGACCAAGGCAGAGTCACTATGCATGGGTAAGTTATTGCCAGTCTATTTTATGACAACACACGAACGGGTATGAATTTTATGTACGGTGGCAAGACCCTTGGCGGAAGCACACCAATCAATGGCGGCCATGGGTGTCGCCGCCCAGTATGATGCTATCTCGTTTTTATTGTAGGACGTTGATGCTGGCGCTGTGTGGAATTAGGATGGCATTTTTTCTTACCTGCAGAAGGTAAAGTCCTCTTTGTTCAACGCGTGAATATTGACTGACAATCGCTCAGTCTGAGGGGTTCTCGGCTAACAGAGGGTCAAGGGTACCCTATCGGTCGACATTTACCATAGCGAAGCTGGGCCCCTTCAAGTGACCCATCCAAATGAGATGTATGGTGGCGCCCGCAACAGATTGCTTTCGTCAATACCATTACCAACCTTACTGGTATCATCCATTCTGCGGAAATCAACGGTGGTTGACGGGAATGCCGTTTCTATCACTTCATTTGTATGTCTTTCTGTGTTCTTTTGTTAATGTCACTCACCAGGCCTTCCTTCTATTTTTTCTTCAGACCATCAACTGGCACGCCGCAGACCACCGATCGTCATCTGCAGAAGCCTACTTGACGCCAGTGGCGAACGATAGAATGAACAGGCTCACTCTAACTGAACACACGGTCACCAAAATTACCTGGGCTAACCCAGGGAAACATTCCTTTCACTGCTTCCCTGTGTTGAGTTTTGCTCCTGCAAATCGAGGTGGCACTCGTCACACTGAAAAGGCGAGGAGACAGGTTATATCGTCTCTGCTGGTGCCATTTGGGTGTGATATCTTCGTTCTCCATAATTTACACTACATATTGACTGTGAAAACAGTCCCCTGCTCTTCTTCAACTCTCCGGTATTTTGGTGATTCTAACTCTGCTCGGATCCCCTCGGAATCACTACCCTTGCTCGATTTGAAAACCGTAGGCAAGAAACCTTCAGGAACAAGTGAAATGCTCATTCTCTATATCTATTAACCCCATTTCTGATAAGCTTGTAGACTATGAACCCATTTGGAGCGAATGGAGACTTTGATTACAGTGCTTGAGGTCCATCCGGTGCCATAGCCATGAAGGTGAGAAAGGATACAGTCATGTCATTGAGGGTACGGATGCCAAGATGAACGACGAAGGTTTCCAAGGTATGTGTCACATTCACTCGCAGCGCTGTGCTTGGGTCTTACTGATAACATCCTTCCCTTCCCCTCTTTCTATATAGGTGGAGAGATCTACAGTCATGTCATTGAGGTTACGGATGCGATGAGCGACGAGGATGGTTATGACGTTGGAGAGGAAGGTGGTGGAGGTTTTCCAAGGTATGTGTCACAGCGTTGTGTCTGGGTCTTACTGATAACACGTTCTCGCTCTTTCTATAGGTGAAGAGATCATTGGTAACCTTCCGGTCCTTGAACCTCGGGTATGGAGGAGACCCGGGACGACTGATTTCCATTCGAGCGAGCTCGAGGAAAGGGTGGCCAATTTCAAGAAGTATGACGAGCTCGACTATGAAACTTCAGTCGTAAATAACAACCCCCTCGACCAGGATGTCTGCACGCCCATTCACCGTGACAACTACGCGCAGATATGCGGACCTATCCTCGTGCCGACAAGAAGTTATGTACATGTCCCGGAGTTTACGATTTCGCCACCTTACTGGTCCCTGTGGCCACATGTCATTAGACTCCCATATACTAATAACAAGTAACCTTGAATGCCTTGTGCGACAGGTGGGGGAGCAGTTACGAGGCCGACTGAAAGGGAGAATCGTCTTTACACGCTTTTCCTCAGTCGGTCACCGATGTTGGTCTTGTTTGTCAAAACCTTTACATTACTAGTGTGGTCCTGTTTGGATCAAAAGCTTCTGACTTCCTTGGGCCCTCCGTTGAACCGTTCCATGGCAAAGGGCCTCGTACTTGCCACGCTTGCGCGGTGGCCCATTTGACTTCATCCAAAAATCCCCAGAACAGACATGGTCTAATATTACTTATCATAAAAGTACAAAGAACAAAATATATATAAAAAAAGATGGATCCCGCACCCAGCATTAGCATCGCACACCATTGCTCCGTTGTCGATTCTTGCAAGCTCTATACGTACTGAATGAGAGAAGAGAAGTAAAAATGAAAACCCAGTCATTCGAAGAAAGGAAGGAAGAGAGGAAGAGGAAGGGGGGTGCTGCAGGAGTCGAACTACGACAACGGCCGCAGAGATGGCTCGATCCCACTGGGACGCTGCGATATAGCCGCTACAGAAATCCATCGGTCATTTAGAGATGTGACTGGGTTATATAGGCGTTTTTTTTGCTTAATAGCCTGAAGAGACTGACAAAAGCTGATTTTTTTTAATACATGTACAGCTGAGCTTCAGGTTTTTCGAGTACGTATACACAACTTCAAGCTGGAGCATAGAATTATATATCCAAATTTCAAAGATTGAATCCACAAGTATCGCCTTTGTGCGTTTCGAAGATCCTCATAGCGAGACCCAAGCACATCGAAGCTACCTAGGATATACAAGATGTACGAAAGCTTGGACTACGTGCTGGATGAGAGGAGAGAATAGTTTTTGTTTAATAAACTGAACAGACTCACAAAAGCTGAATTTTTTATACATATACAGCTGAGTTTCAGGACGTATACACAACTTCAAGCTGAAGCAGAGAATACCCAAATTTGAGATATATCGTGAATCCACAAGTATCGCCTTTGTGAATTATACTTGCCACGCCTTGCGCGGTCACGGCCCACTCGACTTCATCCAAAAAAGACAGTCTAATATTAAAAGTACAAGAACAAGATATAAAAAAAAAGATGGATCCCGCACCCAGCATTATTATCGCACACCATTGCTCCGTTGTCGATCCTCGCAAGCTCTATACGTACTGGAGGAAAGGAGAGAAGAGAAGGGAAGAAACGAAAACCGTGACCCAGTCACGTGAAAGAAGGCAAGATAGGGGAAGAGGAAGAGGAAAGGAGGGGGAGCTGCAGGAGTCGAACCACGACAACGGCCGCGAGATGGCTCGATCCCACTGGGACGCTGCAATATAAGCCACTGGGCTACGGGACCCATCCATCATGTAGAGATGGGACTGGGATATATACGCGTTTTTTTGCTCAACTGAACAGGCAAAGCTGAACATTTTATACGGCTCTAAGCTGAGCTTCAGGTTTCCGAGTACAACTTCAGGTTGAAGCACATTCGTATTTTAAAGACTGAATCCACGAGTATCGCCTTTGTGCATTTCGAAGATCCTCATAGCGAAATCCAAACATCGAAACCACCTAGGGTAATACAAGTTATGCAAGCTTGGACATCACTCTCATCGTCCATGTCCATTGTTTGTACTATTGCAATAGGGATAATTCGTTCATGGCACAATATTTGCCGCATTTTATATCAACGCCAGTCAATCACTCTTTTGCAGGACCGATGGTCCGAGTATAACAAACGATCAATGCTAGTTGTATATCATATGCATATAAGATACAGTCAAAGTAAATACAAACCAAGAAAAGAAGAGAGATGCAGACACCAGTATATACGCATGACTTTCATGATAATAAGACACACCACAACGACTAAACCCGCCCTTTTACGACCTCTCTCCACGAAGACGACGAGCCAAAGCGAGGTCTTTGGGTTGGATAGTGACACGCTTAGCGTGGATGGCGGCGAGATTGGTGTCTTCGAACAACGAGACGAGGTATGCCTCGGCGGCTTCTTGAAGAGCCATAACGGCGGAAGATTGGAATCGGAGGTCGGTCTATAAAAAGGGAACAGGAAAAAAGAACAAGGGCGGGGGCACATTAGTAAAAGAACAACTACGTAGAAGCTCAAAGCCAGAAAAACGCACCTTGAAATCCTGAGCGATTTCACGAACTAGACGTTGGAAAGGAAGTTTACGAATGAGAAGTTCAGTCGACTTTTGGTACCGTCTGATTTCACGGAGAGCGACGGTTCCGGGCCTGAAACGATGAGGCTTCTTGACACCACCGGCAGCGGTCTATATTACAATGGAACAGGGACAAGCGGACAGGGTGGCATACATCAGTCAATTATGAGTAACGATAGGTTAAGACGAGACTCACAGCGGTCTTACGAGCGGCGGAAGATTTAGCAGCGAGTTGTTTACGAGGAGCTTTTCCTACAAACAAGAGGTCAGTCAGGTTGGTTGGTAGTTCTAGTGCGCTTTGAACGTTATAGCAAACACGAACCTCCAGTGGATTTACGAGCAGTTTGTTTAGTGCGGGCCATTGCTAAGAGTGTCGAGTGTTAGGATAGAAGCGAGTAGCTGTGAGACGGTCCTTGAAGCTTGAAGTCTCGAGGAGTGACTGAGTCGGAGTGGTTTGAAGACAAGTGTCGATACACGGTCGGAGTCTGAAAGTACTCGCATTTATACGACGCGAGACGCGACGAGGTCTCGTGATAGTCCAAACAAAGTCACATGATTGTAGACGCGCGCCGCTCATCGTCATGTCACTGATGTCACTGATGATTAATCGTCAGAGTCAACTGATTCAGAGCGCTTGGACGTTTGGACAACAGCCGGATTGTCTGACACGACCAGGACACGACTCACATCCAAGCTGTACAAAGGAGTCAGGACATAGACGATACTTGACTCGTAAAACTTACCAGGCTGCTCCGGACACCCCTTATAAAGTCGTCCAGGCATCATGACCTTTGAATGTTCTCACTGTCAGCGTCAAAGCGCGGGACGACTCTGCATACTTATAATTACTGCTTTCCATTACGATCCATCATAGTTATTGTTCGTATGGATTGACTCGATTTTTCCGAGTATAGAACAGGACACATGTCCCCATTTTTTCCAGGCTGCTGAGGGCTTGATGAGAACTCTATATCTCAGTCGATCCAATCTCTCTCTTGACCCTCTGCGTAAACCCAAGTCCAGAGCCTCCCGAAGGTTGGTGATCGCTGCTTTGCAACTCTTCCCAACCGTCACCAACTCATGATCGATACTGACGATCATTTATAGTGCTTCTAGTCATGCTTGAACTCTAAGCTTACTGCGATCTATCTCCAATAGTGAATTTCAGCCGCTGTTCCCACCAAGTCTGTGCTGTGTACGACCAACTCAGAACTACGTATTTATACTCAAAAGTGTTAGTGCCCTAGTCACCATAGCCGCCTCACGTCATGATGGGAGACCTGTGACATTATGTATGTACTTATCACATTATACGACAGAGTCTGAGACAGTCTAAAAGAGCTTGAATTCACATCCCTCGTTCTTTTATACGGACCACCATCATTACCCACCATCCCAATAAAACCTTCCCTACAGCTTATGAAATCCTTCCTACTATTCCTCTTTCTCCTCGAGCTCTGTTCTTCCGTCGTTGGACTTGAAAGTCTCAACTGGCTGCCAGGTGTCGTCCAAACACCACTTCAAGGCCTGAAACACTTGGTGGGGTTCGATGCCAGCTGGCCTTGGCCTTGGGAAAAACACCACTACATCCCTCCCAAGGAAGGTGATTTACGAAGTCCTTGTCCTGGACTGAACGCGTAAGTCCAATGAATGATTTCTTTGTTGACACAAATGCGTTATACTCATTAATATTTGCGCATATATGCCTTTGATAGACTCGCGAATCATGGGTTCATACCAAGAGATGGAAAGGGCATGACGATTCCTATAGTCTTGGATGCGTGTCTTGGTACGTATGATGATGTCTATGCGACGGAACAGACTTTGGCGCGTATATCCCACAACTGAAACCTCAATATATGCACCAACAGACGCGTTCAACATCCTCCCCGATCCTCAAATTATCATGGTCGCAAAGATGGCTTTGTTCACTACGGATGCGAGAGATAGCTTCACTCTCAAAGACCTTGCACTGTACGTCTTCTTCTCTTCTTCTCTTCTCTCTTACTCACCTCCTACTTATAACCGCGCCCTGAAACCAAAAACCGTTTCACCACGAACCCCTTTTAACCTGTGTGACATTGTACAATTCGGCACGTCTGTCCTATCTCTTCCAACCCCTGGGTTCCTTACGCGCATACATACACATTGGACCTGACCTGGCACATGCAGGCACGGCACAATCGAACACGACGCCTCCATCTCACGTTCCGACACCTCTCTAGGCGACTCTCTCTCCTTCAACCAAACCCTCTTCAACCTCTTCCTCTCCCAATCCAACCCTGGAAAGGACGTTTACGACCCAGTCTCTGCAGGTCACGTTCAACACGACAGGTTACAAGATTCCATCGAGAGAAATCCAAACGTGACGAATACGATTAAGGAGTTTATGCAGAGGAGTTTGGAATCGGCTCTTTATTTGGGTGCGATGGGCGATCCGATGACGGGGATTGCGCCTAAGAAGTGAATATTTTTCTGTTTTTTATATATAGTTCGCTTCCTTCCCTGGTTTCCGTCGATGCCCGTTGGACGCCGACGTCTGTCGGTCTAACCATCGTTAGGCCCGCTTCAAGTCCGCTTAAACTAACACCAACTTATTCACGGAAGTTTCAAATTCATCCCATTCCTTCTTTCCTTCTTTCTTTCCTTCTCTCCCCCTTTTCCTCTGAGTTCTTTTTACCCAACGAAATCTGACCAAAACTTTCTTACTTTTACCTTTTCTCACAGGTTCGTCGACGTCTTATTCCAAGAAGAACGTATCCCTTATGCAGAAGGTTGGGAACGTTCCTCGATCCCGATCAATTCCACCATGTTCAACAACATCGCCACTCAGATTGGTGCTAATTCGAATTGGGCTCCGAGTGGTGGATGTCCTTGGTTGAGATTGCAACCGGAGGGTCCGGAGAAGTTGCCTGGATTGTGAAAAGATGACGATGGTTAAATGTTTGAAACCGTTTACAATGACCGACCCGTTTTTTTGATACAGATACGCTTTTCGACATAGGATTAAGGTTGAAGACTCTTTGATGTACATATACGATGATATTGAATCAGCTTTGTGATTGGACGCTTTACTTGATTGGCTTGACATGTAACATAACGCTATATGTCGTAAAACTTTCTTCGATTGAGAAAGTCCCGAGTCTAAAGCATATCTGCAAGGTTCTACTTAAAATTTTCAATCGTGAGATGACCTCGCCCTGATCATGACAACCGGCTCACGCTTGGGCCGAGCTCTGGTAGCTTGCCGCTTCGACTTTTTTGAGAGACCTCAAACTTGATGCATAATGCATAAACATCTTCCTTTGGGGCCGTCCTGAGTGTTTTGTGAACCTCTCTTAGCACGAATTAAAGTACGATTTCTCTCAGAGTAATCCTTATCATTTCCATGCTCAAGCGCTCACCGACCAAGGTGGCTACTGCGCAAACTCATGGCCAAATAGTGCTTATGTAATTTCTTACGAAGTCGGAATAGGACTCCGAGTCGTCCTTGCTAACCTTGCAGGGCATGACTATGTCTGAATGAATGTTGTCCCGTTTTTGAAAGGTTAAATGCCAGCCCTTGACCGCCACTAGTACTGGCGCATTACCAACTTGCCTTTTCTAATGTACCGATTGCTTATCACAAGATGGCCCATGGAAAACCACAAGACTAAGTATGTGACCAATGCGATCATACTTTTGCAGTTCAAAAAATCGTTTGAAAAATGTCACCCATGACTAGAAAGCTAAAAATCGGCAAGTTCTGCAGAAAAATGAAATCTTTTAGCTCAAGTCTTCATCTTTTCCTGCCCATCTTCTTCGGAGAGGGTTACGAGGCCGACGGAAGGAAGGACTCGTCTTACCCTGTGAGTCAGCATTTCTTGTGACATTCTCATTAGGCAAATCTTATCACATACTTATCGTGATCAGTGATGCCTAATGCCGACTTGCCGGAGCCGAAATCTGGCATGTCATGCAACTCCAATTTTTGGCGATTTTCGGAGTTGTCCGAACTGTTTTCGGTTTCGGTTTCTATGGGCCCGGGTATGGGGGAACAAAACGATGGCGTGCCCGGAGGCTGCCGTGCATGCCGAATGATCCGATACATGGTGCTTATGCAGATTCCTTAAGCGCGCTGCTAATATGCTCTACTGTTACCTTATGGCAACTGATGGTCACTTCCTTTCCATACTGATCTTGTACATACAAATAGTCTTGAAGGTTACTAGATCGTTCAATGAACACCAGTTTGGCGAGCTCTCTTCTGGTGTGAAGTCTGTCACTGTCTGTGTGTAACAAGTGGTCTAGTATCACACTCTCTCAAATCGTAAATTTGGAGCTGTGGAGTAGCCCTCACGTGGATTTGGATAACCTTTGTGTACATTCTCTTGTCCGCCGACCTCATCATCTCATATTGGTATTGATTATCAGGTTCTGAGGTTCAAAATTAAACCTTATCACTGTCTTCGAAACCTTTATCTAGAAGTAGTCCTCACGTGCACTTGGATAATCCTACGTGCATCCTGCCACATGTCTATTAATCGTCCCAATCGAGCTGGAACGCTATCACTCTCTGAAACCTTAAAATTTAGAGCTGTGAAGTAGATCTCACGTGCTTTTGGATAACCTTTTGTCCATTAGCTTACACGATATCATCCTCACAACTTGGTAAGACCCATCAATCCTTTCTTTCTGTTTTTTGGTATTAACTATTTGCGCTTGCAAATAAAGCAACCATGGGCATACGTGATAAACTCAAAAACACGGTGAAAAACACACTTGATAAAATATTTGGGAACAAAGAAAGGAATGAAATCATCAAAGATTCCTTGGAGACATCCTTAAAAATTCTCAAACAATCCTCTGATTTCAATCCAATTCTAAAACTAGCAGTTAGTGGGATTTGTGCAAGTATTGAAACTCTTCATGTGAGCCTTTCCGTTAAACAAATATGTATCCTTCAAAACTGAATATCTAATTTTTATGTGAACCTAGAAAAAGACCAAGAATAAAAAAGATATGATTCAGATGACTGTAGACTTGGCAGAAAGCGCACAGGAGCTTGCCAGTCTCAAGGGTCAAGGAAATTCATCTGAAATGGAACATCACTTCAAGGAGCTGGCAGGGTATTTTAATCATATCAATCTCAGGAATCAAATCTCATTGTATTTACAGGAAACTAGATTCAGTCAACAGAAAATTAAGAGAAAAGTTGGACCATTCTGCACTCCGCAGAACATTCCAGGCTGATCGAGATACTCAAGAAATTGAGAGTTATTATCAGGAATTGCAAAAAGCATACAATCAGTGTAAGGTATGTCTGGTTTTGTAATTATAAATTAATTGGATCTGTAATATTCTTTCTTTTCTTTTTATCCAGACTCAGATATTGTTCAAGATTGAAAGAGATACTACAAAGATTTTGAAGGTATGTTACTATACCTACATATTTAAACTGGTATTGAAGAACCACAAATAGACACTAATCATGAGTATGCTGAAAAACTCTAAAAAAGCACTTTATGATGTTAGTCCAGATAAGACTCTATGCATTAAAGATACCAGAGTTACAATTCTGAATGAAATCATGGATTGGGTACATAACTCTTCACCTGATGCCCCATTGGGATACTGGATGTGTGGTATGGCAGGAACAGGCAAAAGTACCATTGCTAAAACACTATGCTCAGAGCTTGAGAAACAGCAATTACTTGCTGGGTCATTTTTCTGTTCTCGGCAGATTCCTGAATGTAGAGAGTATTATTACATTATCCCAACTATTGCCTATCAGTTGGCATACTACTGTTGTACATTTGGAGAAACATTACAGAAAGTCTTGGAGGAAGACCCAAGGATTGCTGATAAAGGCCCATCTATTCAAGTCAAGAAACTTCTCATTCAACCATGGCAAGCAGTTATGAAGGCAAAAAGATTGAAAGGCTGTTTACCAGTCATTGTGATAGATGCATTGGATGAATGTGACAATATTTCAAAAGTCCTGGATGCTATAGTCCCGGTTATTAAGCGTAAGGAGATGTCTGGATTGAAATTTTTCTTTACCAGTAGACCTGGGAAAAATGTCTCAAGCCACCTTGAAATTGAGAGCCAGCTTACTGATTCTGGAAAATTCAAAAATTTCTATTTGCACAATGTGGAGAAAAATCAAGTCCAAGATGACATAAAGAAGTTCCTGCAATCCAAACTTCAAAATGCTACAGATGAACAAATCCAGATTCTGGTCAACAGCTCAGGAAAACTTTTCATCTATGCTGCTACAATTGTCAAATATGTTACTGGTACTGATGTATATGGACAAGAACGTTTGGATGATGTATTAAAACTAGCACAGGATTCACATGTCATGGATAATCAAGGAATAGATGAATTATATGGGGAGATACTTAAAAAGGCCATGTTTGGACAAAAAGAGTCTGAAAGGCAGATGAGCTTAAAGATTGTCCATACTGTGATGTCTACAGCAACACCTGTGACTTGCAAAACTATTTCTCACCTTGTTGGCTGTCGTATAGAGGTTGCAAATACTACTATTGAAAGCCTGCAATCAGTATTATACATCAATAAAGAAGATAGAAAAGTTTATACTTTTCATACTTCTTTTCCAGATTACATGTTTTCAGAAAAGCGCAGTAAGGAAAATCATTGTAATCAGTTTATGCATCAGGTCCTGTTGGAAAAAGCATGTCTTGGCATAATGGACCAGAAGCTCTGCTTTAACATGTGTAATCTGCCATCCTCCTTTGTACTGGACAAAGAAGTGGAAGGGATTGAGGAAAGAATTGCTGCAAATATACCTGGTGAATTGGAATACTGTTGCATTTTTTGGGCATATCACTTGGGAAAATGCACACTCAGTGAAGCATTGATAAGCATGCTGGAAACATTCATTCACAAAAAGATGATATTTTGGATTGAAGCAATGTCTCTGTTGGATAAACTTCCATTATGTTTGGACATTTTAGAGATGGCAATCAAGGTAATTGAAAACAACTTACTCAAAATGTAAGACATATGCTGAACTAAGGATTTGATAGGTTCTAGTGGATGGGAAAAACAAAGACATGTTGAGGCAGATAAAAGAGATGGTTAATATGTGTGTACTGGGGAAGATACAAGGAAGGACACCACATTTATATCTCAGTATTATCCCATTTTTCAGGGGAAAGATTCCAATTTTTGAGAGATTCCAGAGACTGATGGAAGTGAAGAACACAGAGAAAACGTTAAGACAACTAGGTTCCTGGAGTGCACCATCAAAAATCTTTTGTCTGAGTTTATCACCAGATGGGAGCATATTGGCTACAGGATTAGAAAATGGAGAAATAATGACTTGGGATACAAAAACTGGTCTTCAAAAGGGAGATCCATTTCAGGGGCATAGTAGTGAGATCACCTCAGTGGCATTCTCTCATGATGAAGAGAGGATTGTATCTGGCTCACGGGACAAAACAGTGAGGGTCTGGAATGCAAGAAATGGTACTCCAGAGGGAGATCCATTCCAGGGACATAGTCATTTTGTCACTTCAGTGGCATTCTCTCCAGATGGAGAGAGGATTGTGTCTGGTTCATATGACAACACAGTGAGGGTCTGGAATGCAAGGACTGGTGCTCTGGAGGGATCTCCATTCCAGGGGCATAGTGATAGAGTCACTTCAGTGGCATTCTTTGCAGATGGAGAGAGGATTGTTTCTGGCTCAAAAGACAACACAGTGAGGATCTGGAATGCAAAGACTGGTGCTCCAGAGGGAGATCCATTCCAGGGGCATAGTGATTGGGTCAATTCAGTGGCAGTCTCTCCAGATGGGAGGTGGATTGTGTCTGGCTCATGGGACAGGACAGTGAGGGTCTGGAATGCAAGAACTGGTGCTCCAGAGGGAGATCCATTCCAGGGGCATAGGAGTGGGGTTGATTCAGTGGCATTCTCTCCAGATGGGGAGAGGATTGTGTCTGGCTCATGGGACAAAACAGTGAGGGTCTGGAATGTAAGGACTGGTGCTCCAGAGAGAGATCCATTCCAGGGGCATAATAATCAGGTCACTTCAGTGGCATTCTCTCCAGATGGGGAGAAGATTGTGTCTGGCTCAGATGACAACACAGTGAGGGTCTGGAATGCAAAGACTGGTGCTCCAGAGGGAGATCCATTCCAGAGGCATAGTAATATAGTCACTTCAGTGGCATTCTCTCCAGATGGAGAGAGGATTGTGTCTGGCTCAGATGACAATACAGTGAGGGTCTGGAATGCAAGGACTGGTGCTCCAGAGGGAGATCCATTCCAGGGCCATAGTAGTTTTGTCACTTCAGCAGCATTTTCTCCATCTGGAGAGAGGATTGTGTCTGGCTCACATGACAACACAATGAGGGTCTGGAATGCAAGAAATGGTACTCCAGAGGGAGATCCATTCCAGGGGCATAGTAATCAGGTCACTTCAGTGGCATTCTCTCCAGATGGAGAGAGGATTGTGTCTGGCTCATTGACAACACAGTGAGGGTCTGGAATGCAAGGACTGGTACTCCAGAAGGAGATCCATTCAAGGGGCATAGTCTTGTGGTCACTTCAGTGGCATTCTCTCCAGATGGAGAGAGGATTGTGTCTGGCTCACATGACAACACAGTGAGGGTCTGGAATGCAAAGACTAGTGCTCCAGAGGGAGATCCATTCAAGGGGCATAATAATTGGGTCACTTCAGTGGCATTCTCTCCAGATGGAGAGAGGATTGTGTCTGGCTCACATGACAACACAGTGAGGGTCTGGAATGTAAGGACTGGTGCTCCAGATGGAGATCCATTCCAAGGGCATAGTGATTGGATCAGATCAGTGGCATTCTCTCCAGATGGAGAAAGGATTGTATCTGGCTCAGATGACAATACAGTGAGGGTCTGGAATGCAAGGACTGGTGCTTCAGAAGGAGATCCATTCCAAGGGCATAGTAATTGGGTTGCTTCAGTGGCATTCTCTCCAGATGGAGAGAGGATTGTGTCTGGCTCATATGACAACACGGTGCGAGTCTGGAGTACACAAAATGGTAAGTGTCAATTCTATTATGTCAGGAGATTCCATTAAAATCTTTTTCACAGTAGGACACAATAATCACTGGAAATTAGATAAAGATGGGTGGGTTTCTTGCCCTACCAATCCTCAAAAAGTCCTTTGGATACATCCAGAATTTTCTCATTCATTGTCCATACACCAAAATCCTCTTATCATCTCAAGATATGGCCATACTAACATCTCTTTTGACAACTGTGTGTATGGTGAGAATTGGGCTCAATGCTATTCTGAACCTGATAATTAAAGCCTGGAAGCTTTTTCTAACCCAGCATGCACTCATCAGGACAAACTGATGAATTTTTTTCTCAAATAATTTCCTATTCTTGGCGTTCCTTTTCTCCCAACATGCTTTCACATCTTGTAATATCAATGATTCCCAACACTTCCTTGTGCATAATGTTTGCTATAACTATACTATATCCAAGCTTCAACAGCTTCTACTCTTTGAATTTCTTGCTCGTTGTTTGTGTGTTTTTTATCATGTAAATCTTTGACCTTCCGATAAAAAACATATTTTTGTGAGCTGTCTGAATAATAAGGTTTGACTTATGATTTCAAGCTATAATTTTTGAGAGTAAAAATCTTGTTGCCATCAAGCTGTGAAGACCCATGACAATCAACTGGAAGTAATTATTTCTCATCTGTATACACACACTATCAATTCTCATCTTATAGTATCAGAATATGCTGTGTAAGATTATATTATCAGCTTTCTATGGGAAAATTGACTCAATGATCCTCACTAGTCCTGTCAAACGATTCAACTAACACTTCACTATGATTGCAATTGTCTTCAAAATGTATTTGTTTGAATAATGGCATACATTATTCTTGAACTTGCAACAGAACAGCCTTTCAGGTGAAATATAACCATCACATTGAAATTTGTGAGAGATACTGAAGCAAACCCAGAAGCGAAAATCTTTAAAATCTTCGATTTGCTGGCTCAAATTGTAATATTTTTACACCAATATTTTTTTAACCTTATTGTTCACAATCAGCTCTTTCATTCAAAAAAAAAAGGATTATGCATCTTGGTCAATATTTGAGCTTGTATTCTCGCATGTATGTTTTTAGGTGTTCAGCTGAAAATGAGCACAAAACCCGGAAGTGAAAAATGCTTTTCTCGGCCACCTGTGCATTTTGGCATTTGTTCATCGGCATTTCAAGCTCAGAGTCCATGAGAACCCTCCTGGTCACAAAAATAGTAAGGGGAGAAATTCCATTGGGGGGAAAAGACAGACCTGGCAGCAGATCTCTAAATATCCATTAGCAAAATATGCAGCTAAATACTGGCCATGGCATGCAGGCCTGTTGACAGAACTAGATGATATGCAGAAGATTCTGAAATGCTTGACAGAGGAAAGAGACCATATTTGAACTGGTTGTGCATCCATAATCCTGATAAAGTATAGGTTGGCCTTGACAGAAATCTGAGGTTGGAAGCTACTCAACAACCATTGTACTATGAAGGAAAAGGGCTGTTGCTTCACGTGGCATGTACAAGGCCCAATTAGCCTTGACATACAGAATAATTTGAGGAAGCAATTCTGAGGTCAGGTGCCACCGGTAGCTGATTTCAAATTTGTTGGTTGGACCGGTCACTTGACTTTGAGGGGCAAAAGTGGCAATATGTCTATCCAGCGATATGTCCCAACAACAACACAGCCACCTGCGCGAGTCAAGTTAGTAAGGACGAGTCCTCCTAAAGTTGGCCTCGTAATTCATGTATCATAGCAACCAGGAGAAAATGGTCACATGTTGAATGGATGTAATGAAATTATAAAAGTTTTAGTGGAAAGAGGTGCAGACATGAATGCTCAAGGTGGGAGATATGGGAATTTACTTTAGGCTGCTTCACAAAATGTTGGAAATAAAGCCATTGTGAAACTTCTGGTGGAAAAGGGAGCAGATGTGTATCAGGAAATTCCCCATTTGCAAATTCAGGAAAATTACCCCAGTTTTCAGGTAATTGTGATTATCTGTGTCATTACCTTGATTTACTCAATCTTGCCTTGGATTGGCTAGCTTTACTGGCTTTTTGGCTTGTTCTTAAGCTACAAGCCCCAAGTCTGACAAGTTGTCATTATTCAAATGTATTCATTTTGTATTCAATCTGACTTAAATAAATTGGTCTAAACTCAAAAGATACTAGTGAACTGCACGGGTACACCGTGGGTAGTTTTGAGCTGACCCGTACCCGTACCCGTGAAAAACCTAACCCTTCTGGCAGGTACGGGTATTTTCATGGGTCTACCAAATTAGCATACGGGTCTAGGTCCTGGCGGGTGACCCGTCACTAATCTTTGTTTTCAAAATTCAGGGGCTCACAGAACCATGCAACATGGCAGGTTCGAACTTGAAGCCTCTTGGAGGCACGTAAAATTAAGATCAAATTTACTGTTAAGCCAAACTGACCATCGAAAAAGTGATCTATTAATTAAATGTAGCCACTTTGTTGTTGTGACGGGTTCAGTTCATGGGTACGGGTTGGCTAGGGTCAGGATTTTTGTACCCAGACCCATACCCACCAGACCCGTACCCCCAACCCGTGGCAACCCGTGAAACCCGTGCTGTTCACTACTCAAAACTGTCACAAATTGTCCCTGCTTCTGTTCCTTTTGCCATTGTTTTCATTGCCTTGGTTCTAGATCACTTTGGTATCATTGCCTTCCATACTATTGATGTATCATATTCTGATATGTTCTTGACACTAGTCACAGACACTAGTGTCAAGAACAGCTCAGCTGAGAACAAGGGAGCCTCTCAGGCCACCACACAGGGTCAGAAACAAGCAAAGCGAGATAGATAGAAGTGAGAGAGCCAACAATGGGCCCACATCAACATAGTACTGAGACAGGCTGAGCAGTATGGACTAGAGAGACAAAGTGGACAGACTAGGGAGCTATCTACAAGGCTACAAAGTATATATGTAAAGGTAAAAGAAGGACAATGATAGATCAAAAAGTAATGAGGAAACAGCCATAGAATGATAATCAGGTATCTAAGAGATGTCAAGATGCATGACAACAGATATCAATCAGAAAGTGATACATCAATAGTATGGAAGGCAATGATACCAAAGTGATCTAGAACCAAGGCAATGGAAACAATGGCAAAAGGAACAGAAGCAGGGATGATTTGTGACAAAAACCACCAGGCTTGTGGCTTTATTGGCTTGAACACACCGGGAAAAGCCAGGCAAGATGAGGTCAAGTAAATGCATAGTTAGTAATTGCTGATGCATTACCAAATTGCCATCAGTCCTACTCAATTTGTAAAGTATTTTTTTCAGTAGAAATCCCTTGCTTTGCATATTGTCAGATATTATTCAGTAAAGATCTTCCAACTGGGGACCACATGATCCTCTTAACTTTTGGAGTCCAAAGGGGAGATGTTCAGTGGGATTGCACAATGACCAAAATCCTGATGTACAATAGTACAATAATGCAGGTACATGCTGTACACGTAGGGATTGTCTCCCATTTATGACAGTGGTCTGAGTATCCAAATGCTTGTCCAGCATATTTCCAGTATTGTGGTGTCTTTCCAACTCTGACAAATTAGGCAGGTGCTGGGTTGTTGCGGTCTTTCCAGATCGTTAATTGCAAATACTAAGCACTGGGAACAATTTTGTGTAATTCCTTGAAAATACAGAAGAATTACAGAGGAATTATCATAGGAATTACAATGAAATTTCTGTATTTCCACTGTAATCCTGAATTCTATGGTAATTCCTACCATAATTCTCTTGTAATGTTTCTGTAATTCCAAGGAATTACACAAATTTGCTCCCAGTGAAGTGAGACTACATGAAATAGATGCATTTCTACTGAAAAAAATGCTTTATAAATTGAGTAGGACTACTAATGTATGACTGATTGCTTATTTACATCGCAAGACATTGGGCTCTCACTCGGCTCAAAAGGTTACAACTGCTCAGCCTTGTACTTGATATGCTTTGCGATGGCCCAATTTCCTCATCATTGTGTAAAATTCTCACTTCAAACCTTTATATGTGTATGAATGATCTTGCAAATACTTAGAGTGATCTGACATTTACAGTAGAGATTTGTTCTTCAACTGAGAACCCATAGGGTTATGGAATCAGTGCAGAATCAGGGTAGTAATAATAGTAGAAAACAGGTAGCCAGAGTCCAGACTCAAAAATGGTGACTGTTACAACTAAAGCACATTATGATATGTCAACTCATCTGCTTGATTTAGGCTTGGCATTTTACTCAGTATTTCTAGTACTAGCCCTACTTTCACTTTTTGAGCGGAGTTCTAGTGGAGGTCCTAAGTGCACATTTTCAATTGTTCTGTGGGGAGGAGCAAGGGATGAGTTCATCTGTTGTGCCTGAGCATTGAAAAGGATTTAGAGACCACAGCCGAAACCTAATTTTAGACAAGAAATTCTTGCACTTTAGATTGCATCTGCAATGGAAAATTTGGCATTGGTTGCTTACTGGTCCCACTCCACGCAATTGCAATAGAAGTTGTAAGGGCACGCTGGGATAATCGCGTGCTATTAATATATCCTTATAAGTAAAAGATATTTTCGAGCTGGAACTGACGCGTTGATTGATTGATAGTGGAGTTAACTTCCTCCAGTCACCGGTCACCCATAGAAACTGTTGAGACACAAGTGCACCTTGCTTCCTTACTATCAAGTATGTGACTACTCTCTTTTCTCCCCCGTCTCTTGAAGGATTCGTTCTTAATCCTTTCTTTAGTTCTCGGGTATTCATCTATCCACCTCCATGCGTCTCCTTAACACAAGAACCTTCCGAATTCGGGAATTTTACAACAATATCCCCACGTACGCTATCCTCTCTCATACCTGGGAGGAAAAAGAGGTCACCCTCAGAGACATCCAGGAACTCCATGCTGCCCAGAAGGAAGAGGCCACCGTTGAGGAGATGATCCAGGAGGCTGCCCAGAAGAGCAAAGGCTGGTCAAAGATCAAGAATGCTTGTGCATATGCACGACGATACCCCTTTGAGTGGATCTGGATTGATACGTGCTGTATTGATAAATCGAGCAGCGCTGAACTTTCTGAAGCGATCAACTCAATGTATCAGTACTACCAGAACGGTGGGACCTGCATTGCGTACTTATGCGATGTTTCACGAAACGTTTCGACCGATTTTTCGGGCGATTCCTCTGGTGATTCAGGCGACGCTATGTGCAGCTCTACGATTGATCATCATTTGACCAAATGGGGCCGGGAAGTTGTCAAGAGATTCAAGAAGAGTAAGTGGTTCGAGAGGGGTTGGACACTTCAGGAGCTTATTGCACCAGGTCGCATTGTCTTTTTGGATAAAGAATGGAAGAAGATTGGCACACGATGGAGCTTGCGAAGTGCTATATCTGCGAGAACTTCTATTCCAGTTCGAGTTTTTGAGCAGGGCAACACGGAGGGTTTCAGCGTTGCGCAGAAAATGTCTTGGGCTTCCTCTAGGAAAACCACGAGGCCAGAAGATATGGCATACTGTCTGATGGGGATCTTTGGGGTCAATATGCCT